>CAJFCP010025879.1:18659-41435 GCA_904066005.1 Synergus itoensis | reverse complement strand
GCTTGGAAACTGTTTGAAATCTCTTAAAATTCGTTAAAATCTCTTAAAATTCCTCCAAATTTTACAACATTAAAAATCCATTAAAATTGTTTTGAAAATCTCTTAAAATTGCGTGAATTCTTTTAAAATTCCATAAAATATTCTGAAATCCCTTAGAATTCTACGAAACCTTTTAGAAATCCTCTTGAAATTCCATGAAATTCTTGAAAATTCTACAAAATTTTTTAAAAATTAGAGAAACCTCTTGAAATCCTTTAAAATTATTATAAATCTCATAATCTCGCTTAAAATTATTAGAAATCTCTTAAAATTTTTATAAACCTCCTAAAATTCCTCAAAATTTCAAAATATTTAGAATCCCTTAAAATCCCTTAGAATTCTTAAAAATTTCTTAAAATTCCACGAAATATTTTTAATATTCTACAGTTCTTTTAAATTTCGTAATAATAAATTGAAAATCGTCGAAATCCCTTGAAATTCCTAAAAATATTTCAAAAATCCTAAAATTCCCTTATAATTCTTAGAAACCTCTTGAAATTCGCCTCTTTAAAAATGTCTAAAAAATCTAAATTTCAACGAAAACATTCGAAATCGCTTAAAATTCATTTGAATCTTTTAAAATTCTTTCTAGTTAATGTTAACTGATTAAAAATATATTAATTTTAAAAATCATAAGTAACTGAATATTTTCAGTCGAGAATTTGGAAAAATGAAGATCTATCAGAGCTTCAGGGTCAATTTGCATAAACAGTCGGTAATGTTTGTAACATTATTGAGAAGCATAAGCGGAAAAGATTGATAGGTGTAATTACGACTTCAAGTACTCTTCCTACTCGACATAATGCACGACTCATAGTTTGCTCTTGAGATCTAGGCGAACGGTCGATCCTGTCAGTGAAATGAATTCGCATTAATCATTTCTTCATCAAAAAGTGTTCCAAACCTTTTAATTAAAATCACATTAGGAATCTGGTACTTCAAGATATTATCGTCATCTCGAATCACTAGATCTATTTCCCAATTAGAAAGATTCAAATTTTATTGGAACATGGAGAAATCTATTTGTAATATATTTATAAATTTTTACTATGTATTTCTATTACTATAATTACTAAATTCTAGAAAAAAATATATGCCTTAAATGATAAATTATAAACCTTTTAAATATGAAAAATGGTTACATTTTTATAACTCCTAAGGCATGCTACAAATTTTGTTTATTTCCGTGTAAAAAAGTATGATAAAAAATTTAAAAAATTATGTACAAAAGTGTATTGGATAAAGTAATAAAATCGACTTTTGGCCTACTTTCTTGAAAGTGGGATGGTGCTCACGGGATTTCCATCACTACGTAAGACAATATAATAAGGAAACAATAGGTTTGCTGTTACGTATGTAACGTAGGTGTTCTGACAGTAGGTATATCAAACCATTGTGTAGGCTCGCCTTCGTCGTAATTGCACTAAAGTACTTAATGACAGATTAAATAATCAATACTTTTGAACAATTGGAAAGTTTGCAAAAATATTTTTTCGCGTTATCAAATACTTCCTTTCACTGAAATACTATTTATATTCATTTCACACTATTTACTTTTAAATCTAAAGATAATTTTTTGAATTTCTAATTATACATTAAATATTTTCAAGGAATGTAAACAAGTAAATAAAACATTAAGTATATTGTGAAAGATAAGATTTGTTGACGGTATTTCTATCTTTGTTTCAAGAAGAGGAAAAAGAAAATTTCGAGATGGTAATAAATTATTTCCTTAAGCGAACACCTCTTTACAATGGAAAATAACTTTAATCTGATGATGTAACAATTGTATAAGAAATGCAATAAAGAAAAAATTCTAAAAATAACTTCAGCCGCTTGCGCTTTTCAAAGTTTTTAACGTCTGAATTGTATCTGAGCCTGAATAAACTGTACATAAAAATCATTCCATATGTCCAGTAATTTCTGCTGTCAGCATCGAGTTGCCATGTTTTTGCTTCTTCCTTAACTCCTAAGTCATTGAAAAAGAAAATACTGGATAAACAAGTCGAGTCCTGAAAATACTGACGCACAACTAAAAAGTTCAGCAGGTTTTTCCATCTAGAATTCTTTTTACTCATCTACTTTTTATTCTTCACCCGCAGTGTTTCTCAACTGTTTAATAAAATTGGAAAATACTGCTAAACTATTATTGCCAACAAAAATTTTATATCGAATATTTTTTTATCGAACTTATTCAAACAAATGATGCAAAATGCAAACTCTTGGAAACGATGCATTTAATTCATTTGGAACTGATCTGGAATTCAGTAAACTTTGAAAACTGTTTTTAAACATTTTTACTCCAACAAATATAAAAAAAGCATCTAAAGCTTTGACCCAATTATTAAAAAAAGGATTTTACTTATTAAATGCCTCCAAAGTTATTCAGTCACGTAAAATGTCTGAATGTCTAAATGTCCTTGATGTTTATTTAACTCCCTGGTTAGAGCCAAGTTAATAACATAAACTTTGTCGTTCTTTAGCATTATCTGTGAAATGAGTAGCAGGTACAAGTCTTATTGTTAATGAAACAAATCTAAGCGCCAGGGCATGTCGCCGATAAGGTGAAGTGATTATCCTTATCGTGCTAAGTATCGTCCGTACTTCTTTTTAGTCTTTTATCCAAAGAGTAAAGGCGATAGTGTCTGTCGAGTCTTTGTTATCCACCAGGGGCCGAACCCGTCCGGAAAACCAGTTTCGCTAAGAAAAAAAAAAATCTTTTGCAAAAGAAACTCACTACGTCTCAGGAATAATTCACGTGCGTTAGTGTCTAGCTGACTATTTGCGATTATAAATCTACGGCAGTTGCAAAGCTCAAACTTGACAAAGGTTATTGAATTTATGTTTTGTTCAATTTATGATTTGTTCAATTTATGAGTATAGCAATATTTAATAGGTTTAAATCAGAAGTCCTTTGAAGCTTGTCCTTCAATAATTATGATCGTTGTATTTTACCTGCGACACCTTCATGAGATTTATGCCAATTTCCAGGGTTTTTCTATTTTTTCCAAATAACTATAGTTTGTTTGAAAATTTGTTACAATTATTATTATTTCACTATTATGAATTTACCGATCTGCTGTAGAAATGATAAATAATTTTCTGAAATGGTTGGTTTTTAAGGAAAACTAGCCAGGATCTTTTCAGTTTACCCAAAAAATATCCTACCTAGGAAAAATTGGTCAATACTCCATCATGATTAAAAAACTATAATTCAGAATCATTATTCACAATATTTGATTATTAAACTATTTAATTTTCTGAAAACAAAAGTCCTATTATAAAAAAGAGGTATTAACTATATACACGGAGAAAACTGAATATTAAACCGTAATATCTAGCTATTTAACTATGGGACGACTATCTAGATATTTAGATATAATATCTTGATATTAAAACATAATATCCAGATATTAAAATATATAATCCAAATATTCCAACATCCAATATTTTAATATCTGGATATTAAGTTTTAATATCAAGATATTATATCTAAATATCTAGATAATCGTCCCATAGTTAAATAGCTAGATATTGCGGTTTAATATCCAGTTTTCTCCATGTAGATACAATAAGTGATTTTAAGAAATTTTTACAGAATTTCAAAATAGTTCACGAGAGTTTCAAGATTTTAGAGTATTACAAATTTTTTTAAGTATTTGAAGGGATTTTAAATGGTATTAAAGAATTTAAAAGGATTTTTAAAAGATTTCAAGTGATTTTAAGGAATTTAAGGAGAATTTAAAGAATTTTAAGTGATTCTGGGGAATTTAAAAGGATTTCCAAAGAATGCAAGGATTTTCCAGAGCTTTCATAAGATTTAAAAAATTATAAGATATCATAGTGGACTTTAAGAGATTTTAGTGAATTTTAAGAGATTTCACGTGATTTTAAGGAATTTAAGAGGGTTTCAAGAAATTTCAAGTGATTCTAGGGAATTTAAAAGGATTTTAAGATATTTTCCAAGATTTCAAAGATATCAAGATTTCTGACAGAATTTCAGAAGAATTTAAAGCGATATAAATAGATTTCAATTTATTTTAAAGAATGTTTACAGAATTCATGAGAGTTCTCACATTTTAAATAAATTTACACATTTTGTTAATTTAATTTCTAAAGGATTGTACAAGAAATTCCCAGAATTTAAGGATTTTCAAGAATTTTCACAAGATTTTAAATGATTTTAAGGATTTGAAAGATATTTGAAGAGTTTTTACAAGAGTTCAAAGGTATCAAGATTTCCAAAAGGATTTTAAGAGATTTTAAGTGGTTTCATAGGAAATTTAAAGCAATTTCGAGAGATTTTAAGTGATTTTAAAAAGTTTTTAAGGAATTTCAAAAAAAAATCATAATATTTTCAGGACTTTCAATTATTTAAAAATATTTGTAAATATTTTAAGGGATTTTTAATGAAGTTCAAAAATGTAAAATAAGTATTGAAAAAAAATATGAAAAAATTAAAGAATTTTCAAGAAATTTCAGAGTTATCAAAACATGTTAAAGGATTTTTAAAAGATTTCAAGTGATTTTAAGGAATTTAAGGAGATTTCAAAAAATTTTAAGCAATTCTGGCGAATTTAAAATATTTCCAAAGAATGCAAGGATTTTCTAAAGCTTTTATAAGATTAAAAAAATTATAAGATATCGTAAAGGACTTTAAGAGATTTTAGCGAATTTTAAGAGATTTCAAGAGATTTTAAGAAATTTAAGAGGGTTTCAAGTAATTTCTAGTAATTTTAAGTGATTCTAGGAAATTTAAAAGGATTTTAAGATACTTTCCAAGATTTCAAAGATATCAAGAATTCCTAAGGATTTCAGGAGAATTTAAAGCGATATAAATAGATTTCAAGTTATTTTAAAGAATGTTTACAGAATTCAGGAGAGTGCTCACATTTTAAATAAATTTACACTTTTTGTTAATTTTTTTAAAGAATTTTAAATGATAATGAATATTTCTAAAAGATTGTAAAAGAACTTCCAAGAATTTAAGGACTTTGAAGAATTTTCACAAGATTTTAAATGATTTTAGGGAATTTGAAGATATTTCAAAAGATTTTACAAGATTTCAAAGATATCAAGATTTCCTAAAGGATTTTAAGAGATTTTAAGTGGTTTAAATTTTAAAAGAAGTTTAAAGCAATTTCGATAGATTTCAAGTGATTTTAAGGAATTCAAGGAGATTTCAATAAATTTTAAGTTATTCTGGGGAATTTAAAATAAAGGACTTTCAAAGAAAAATTCCATGAAATTCTTCACAATTCCATAAAATCTTTTAAAAATCAGAAAAATCTATTGAAAATCCTTAAAATTATTATAAATCTCATACAATTTCATAAAATCCTTAAAAACACCAGTATAAAGTCGTTGAAAAATTATTAGTCTCTTGAATTCTCTTAAAATTCTTGAAAATTCCAAGACAAAAGATTTAAAATCCCTTAAAATTCTAGAAATTTTTAATGAAGTTCAAAAATGTCAAATGATTTCAAAAGAATATGAAAAAATTAAAGAATTTTCAAGAAATTTCAGAGTTATTAAAACATGCCAAAGGATTTATAAAGATTTCAAGTAATTTTAATGAATTTCAAAACATTCAAAAAAGTTTCAAAATTTTGAAGTAATTTGGCAATAAAAAATATTTTAGTATTCTTCTTATATTTTGTTAACCCTCTTGAAATTTACTGAAATTACTAAAAACTCTTATAATTTTTTTAAATCCCTTTAAATATCTAGTTATTAAAAATTATAAAAATAATATAATCATTAAATGCAGTTTAATAATAATTTTCATGAAAACCTGTTTAAAGTTCCTAGAAATATATTTTTCCGTGTTTGGCAACAATATACAAATTATTAAATTTTCCAATATATAAAGATAACCATCTTTTATATTTTCATAAATAATCAAGTGTGAAAAATGTTGGCATTTCCATAATTTTATATCCGATGTTTGGTTTCAACGTGAAAAATTCTTCAATGCCCTGTTTCATTATAAACAAATTGGTATTAATGAGATATTACTACTGTATTATTGTCCCATAAATGCCCAATAATATTAAAATATTTTTATTAAAAACAGAAATGCCGACCAGGGCCTCGTCAGAACCTTATTTTAAATACAGCTAATTGCGCCAATTTTTGCACGGGTAATTCCCGATGGATTGACGTTAAAAATTTTTGTCTATTTCCAGATGAAAAACATAGGACAATACATTCTACCGTGACCTACTGACATAAAACTGTTCACACCAGACTTCTTCTATATATCCATGAGTGATGTACAACTCATTTTGCATTTCTTTTTCCTTATTAAAAAAATGTCGAATAAATTAAAACGCAGGAGGTTCGAAAAATATTAACGCCTTTGTGCACAAGATTCTGTGCAAAGACTTACGTTTCTTAAGGAAAATTTAAATAAAATAGGTGATTCATTACTATAATCTAATGAAGGACTTGTTTCTCTCTCGGAATTCCGAGGTCTTTTCAGATTTTATATATCGAGACACACGTAATTTTTAGGCTGAAAAAACTGTTGTTTCTCTTTAAAGATATGTATATACCGCTATACTTTTACTAATGTCAATGCAATTTTTTATCCGAAAGGAATAATACGAGGAGTTTCTGACTGAAGAAATGACGTCATTCAAGGAAATTAAAGGACTTCGAATCTCATTTAAATTAATTTATTTCTGACGTATGCTCAAATTATTTTTGTTTTGAATCAAGAGAAAAAAAAGAAGTAAATCAATCACTTTTGCAATTTGAATGCAATTTTTTTCTGAGTCTGTATGCTTCATAATATCTTTAAAAATCCTATATGAAATCATTTAAATCTTGTGAAAACCCTTTACATTTTTTTTTTAATTCACGTTTCCTATCTTAAAAAAGTAATGTTACCAATATATCGAACTCATTATTGTCAAAAACCTGTTTGGTTTAGAAACTGCGCGAATTTTGTGAATATATCGAATTTGAAATCTACCTTCAGATTATTTTCGTTATCAAAACAATTACTAATAAAAAAGTTATACAAAGATAGAAAATAATTTAAAGTCATAAAAATAGTTATTTTTATGTAAAAAATAAAATATTAATGAAGCAAAAAAATATTTCAAAATGTATATATCTAAGGTTGGTGAACTTATAGTAAACTTTTCATGTTTTTTTTTATATCAGTTTTTAATATATTAATATTTTTAATATATATGTATAATTTTATACGTATATTTACAGATCAATTACCATAATAGAATTATGAGACTTTATGGGGTTATAAAGTAATTTTAAAGGATTTAACTATATATTTTGTGGAATTTTAAGTAATTTGAGAAACTTTTAAGAGATTTTTAGGAATTTTATGAAATTTCATTGGATTTTAAGGTGCTTTAATAGATTTCATGAAGTCTTGAATAATGTTTTCGAGGAATTTTATGAAATTTTAAAGGATTTTACGAAATTGCATGAAATTTTAAGTAATTTTCAGAGATTTTACAATATTTCATAGGATATTAAGTTATTTTAACGACTTAAGGGATTTCATAAGATTTCATAGGACTTTAAGTAATTTTATGAGATTTGATGATAGTTTGGGAGAATCTAAGTAATTTTAAGACATTTTAAGAGATATTAAGTAATTTTAAAGACTTTTAGTGGATTTAAGGGATTTTACAGAATTTCGTGGAATTTTAAATATTTGTAAGATATTTTACGGGATATTAAATTATTTTAAGGACTTTCAAGGGATTTTACGACATTTCTTTGGATTGTCAGAAATTTTAAGAGATTTCATGCAATTTCATGGGATTTTAAGTAATTTTAAAGAATTAAGGGATTTCAAAAAATTTACGAGATTTCGTGGGATTTTAAGTAACTTTATGGGATTTGATGATATTACTTTTATATGATATTACTTTCATTTTTAGAAATTTTAAGACATTTTTTAACATTTCATTGGATTTTCAATAATTTTAAAGAATTTAACGAAATTCTATGGAATGTTGAGTAATTTTAAGAGATATAATAACACTTCATGGGATTTTTAGTAATAATTTTAAGTAATTTTAAGAAATATCAATTGATTTTACGAAATTTAAAAGAAATTTCATCAGATTTAGAAGAATAATAAAGGCATTTCAAGGAATTTTATGAAACTTATGGAGATTCCTGAAATTAGATAAAGAATGACAAGTTTTTATATTTGAAGAATTAAAAATTCTCAATTATTTTTTTTACTAACAAATGGTGTGTAAAAACGGGAAATCAATCGCGCGCGGATTATAATTGCTAGTGTTTTAAAATTTACATTGTTTTTTTTTGATTCAAAGAAATTTTCTTTAATTAAATCAACAATTTTTCTTCATATCAAAGAAAATTGCTTTGAATCAAAAAAAATTTCTTTAATTTAAAGAAATTTTTTCTTTGACCGTATATCAAAGAAATGTTTCTTTGATTTAAAGAAACTGTTTTCTGGGTGTACGCAAACATTGCTTTAATCCACTTTTCTGATAAAAAATGATGCATTTATGTTTTGTGTAATTAGAAAAATGTAAATTTGCATTTTCTTTTCGCATGGAGTGAAAGTAGACGATCAAGGCTCATTTTTTTAATTACACCCGCATTAAGGAGATAATGCTTTCAGCGAAAAGTGTGCCTACATTTCGCTGCCACGCATAAACAGAACCAGACGTCCTCGAACCCTCCGGAGTGAAATGAGGAAACCATGGAAGGAATGAATCCACTTGAGGTAGGTAATGCTCTCGTATTACAAACTTCCCGTGAAAGAAATTACGAATTGCATTAATATTACCGCAGTATTGAATTTTGACCTTGAATTTTAAGACCTCGGTATGATACACTGTAAATGCACTCGTGCCATGTTCGGTTGCATGATTTACTGGTAGCAATTAACTGGTTATGCCAGGCAAATGTAACTTCATAAATTGATTAATCAAAATTCCAGGGATTAAATAAAAATGGATTAAAACGATGCAATGTAAAAAGGCAGAATATACACTGAAAAAAAAGGATCTTTGAATCAAAGAATATTTCTTTGATTCAAAGAAATGGTCGGTTAGAATATGGCCGAAGAAATATTTCTTTAATTCGAAGAAATATTTTTCTTATATCAAAAGAATATAATTATTAAGACAAAGAAAAGTTTATTTGACAGGATGGAATTATGTGATTTAAGTACACATATTTTTTATTCAAAGAGTCAAATTTATTGAACTTAAGAAATATTTCTTCAAACGTAAAAGTTAGATTCAAGAAATCTAGGCTCCTAGTTTCTAAGAAACCATTTTATTGACTTAAAATACTTCACATTTACAAGCAAAGAAATATTTATTTGTATTAAAGAAATGACATGTAAAGAAATAATTTCTTTGAGTCTATGCCTGAGTTTTTTGTCATACAGTAATATTTAATTGCATTAAGTAATAAAATACTTTAATTCAAAGAAGTGTTGTTAAAGAAATGTATTTCTTTGAATCCAAAAATCTTTTTTTTCAGTGTAGAAAGAAATTAAAAGAAATGAACAGTTGGAAATGAAAAAAAGCCTTTCTTCCATAATATAGACAATTTTCTGCAATGGCTTTTGCTGAAGATTTTTTAGATTTGATTCTTATCTAGCCGAAATAAGATATGATCTATTAGAGTCAAGAGTCAATATATGAGGCAGAGAAGTTGAGTAAAAATGTCAACTGGTTTTGCTTCGTCGACCTTCGGTCTCAGTAATCCACGTGGACTGACATTTGAGAACAATGAGATGTAACGAGTGAAAGGCGGGCGTGCAAAAAGTACTTTCGAAAATCACCACTCTTGTAGAAGCTGATGCCTGCACAAGCTGATTGAATTTTTTTTTGATAAATAAATTATCTCACACACTGGAGGACTCTGGAAATATTCTTAAACTCTGATAAACAATATCTTTGGATATCTCTTCGAATCTCTTCAATTCTTTGAAATTCTTTGAAGTCTCTTTAATCCTTAAATCTTCTACAATCTCCTAAACTATTCAAAAATCCTCTCTTAAAAAAGTCCCGTGCAGAAATTGGTGCAATTAGCCCTATTTAAAATAGGATTCTGACGAGGTCCTAGTCGACATTTATTTTTTCGATAAAAATATTTTAATATTATTGGAAGTTCTTTTACAATCTTTAAAAAATTTTCAATATCATTTAAAATCCTTTGAAAAAATTAACAAAATGTTTAAAATAATTTAAAATGTTGGAACTCCCCTGAATTGCTGAATTCTTTACACATTCTTTAAAATAATTTGAAATTTATTTATATCGCTTTAAATTCTCTTGAAATCCTTTAGGAAATCTTGATATCTTTGAAATTTTGGGAAATAACTTAAAATCCTTTTAAATTCCCTAGAATCACTTGAAATTTCTTGAAACTATCTTAAATTCCTTAAAATCACTGGAAATCTCTTAAAATTCACTCAAATCTCTTAAAGTCCTTTACGATATCTTACAATTTTTTAAATCTTATGAAAGCTCTGGAAAATACTTACATTCTTGGGAAATTCTTTTAAATTCCCTAGAATCACTTAAAATGTCTTGAAATCTCCTTAAATTCCTTAAAATCACTTGAAATCTTTTAAAAATCCTTTAAAATTCTTGAATATCATTTAAAATCCCTTCAAATACTTAAAAAAAATTTTAAACTCTAAAATCTTGAACCTCCTGAGAAATATTTTGAAATTTTTCTTTATAATTAATACCTCTTTTTGTAATAGGACTTTTTTAGTAAAATTAAATAGTTTAATGAATCCGCAGAGTAGTTTTTGGCGTACTGACCAGTTTTTCCTAGATGGGGCATTTACTAGGGCCTTTTTTGGGTAAACTGGCAAGGCCCTGGCCAGTTTTCCTTAAGTAGGGAAATATTCCGCCAAAGCGTTACAAGCCTTGTGTGGGCCTTGCCAGTTAAGCTGGTTACGGCCACACCAGAGTTAGGGAAAACTGACCAGGACCCTGTCAGAACCCCATAAAAATTTCTGCACCGGGTGGTGTAACGAAATGTCTCGAAAATCTCGCATACATTGTTGTTGCAAACCTAATTGGCTTTTGAATGACTTGAAGTTAAAAGAGAAGAAAAACAAAATAATGGCGCAAAAAAATTTCACAAAAACCTTCGAAATCCCTTAAAATTCATTATAAGATTAAGATTTTTTAAACCCCATAAAATATTTTAAAACTCATAAAAATCCTTTGAAATCTCTTAAAATTCGTGAAAACCTCTTAAATTTGCCAGAAATTACAACTTTTAAATTCTATTAAAATTATTAGAAATCTCATAAAATTTCACAAAATTTAAAAGCACAAGAGATTTCTAGGAATATTAATGGTTTTTGACAATTTTCAAGTGATTTTTACGAAGTTCTAAAGATTTTTAGGATTTTTAAAAGATTTCGTAGAATTTTAAGGTATTTCAGGATATTTCGCGGAATTTTAACGGAATTCATGAAATTTTAAGAGATTTTTTAAAGCTATGGAATTTTAAGGGATTTTATAAATGTTTTGAAATTTTGAGGAATATTTTAAGAGGTTTCTAAGAACTTTAAGAGATTTCTAATGTTTTCGTGAAATTTCGAGGAATTTTAATTTTATTGCACTATTTTGCTTTAAATTATTAGAAATCTCATAAAATTTCACAAAATTCTTAAAAATTCCATAAACTATTTTTTAAATTATTAAAATCTCTTTAAATCTTTAAAAATTTTTATCAAATTCTGTGAAATCCTTAAAAATTCTAAAAATTAAAAAAATCTCTTAAAATTGTACACCTTTCGAAATCCTTTTTTTCTAAATATTTTAAAAATCATATATGATTTGAAATTCCTCAATAAAATTACCTGTCGAACTTCAAAATCCTTTAAACCCCATTAAATATTTTAAAACTCATAAAAAAAAACCCTTGAAATCTCTGAAAATTCGTGAAAACCTCTTAAATTTCCCAGAAATTATGTCCTAGGCTTTAAAATCTAGTAAAATTATTACAAATCTCACTAATTGTAAGTTCCACGAAATCTTTGAAATTTTATAAAATCTTTAAAAAATCAGAAAATTACTTAAAATTATTAGAAATCTGATAAAATTTCACAAACTTCTTAAAAATTCCATAAACATTTTTTAAATTATTAAAATCTCTTGATTTCTTTTTAAATTTCTGGAAATTTTATCACAACATTTAAAATTCCTTAAAATCTCTTAAAATTCTCTAAAACCTTTTGAAATATTTTAAAATTCCTCGAAATTTCACGAAAACATTAGAAATCTCTTAAAATTTTTAGAAACCTCTTAAAATATTCCTAAAAATTTCAAAACATTTATAAAATCCCTTAAAATTCCTTAGCTTTAAAAAATCTCTTAAAATTTTATGAATTTAATTAAAATTCCGCGAAATATTCTGAAATGCCTTAAAATTCTAAGAAATTTGTTTAAAATCCTAAAAATCTTTAGAACTTCATAAAAATCTCTTGAAAATTGTCTAAATCCATTAAAATTCCTAGAAATCTTTTGTGCTTTTAAATATTTTGAATTCTATGAAATAATTAGAAGACGTACTTCTAGATCTTAAAGTAATTTGAAAATTTTGTTATAGTTAGGGATTTTAAATAATACTAAAGAAGTTTAAAGGATTTTAAAAACATTTCAAGTGATTTTAAGTTATTTTAAGGAATGATTTCAATGAATTTTAAAAGAATTTTAAAAAAATTTTTAAAGAATTCTAAGGAACATAAATATTTTCAAGATATTTTGCAAGATTTTAAAAATGTCTATCTGCCTCTCCGTAGATTTTTACTTTGTTAGCCATGATAAAAGATCAAAAAGTTAGAGAATTTTGAAAATTTTTCAGACCCCTTTTTTTAAAATTTACAAATTCTACGTATGGATATTCGTAGTACTCAGAATGTCGATCAATTTATCCCTATGATAAACAACCAGAACTTAATTTTAAATAGGACTAAATAAGAAAATTTCTCTACGAGTAAGGGTGATTTTAGTTTAATTTTTTAGTTTAGGAAATAACCTTTATAAAATAACCTTTAATAAATAATAAATAACTAAAGAAGAGGAATTTTTAGATCCAGATGGGAAAATTGCGGCCAGACTGATAAAGTTAAACGTAACGGATCAAAATCCATAAAGGGTTAGCCTCACCGACGACTTATCCTCATCGGGTTGCTCCAGTGATCCAGTGGTCTTCGCTAGAGGTCTCCGACCTCTATGCATTGAAGCATCCGTATCGACGATCCCGATATTCAGAATTCCTGCCCTTTATTTATCAGCGATTCCACTTTATAAGGAGGCTTTCGTAACGGCTCTCTGATTGGACAAGTCATTGCAGATATACTCAGCGACTTCCTTCTCAACTCTCATGGTCATGGTCATGGTTATTTCGTGCTTCGATAAGTTCATCAAAGCTGCATCATCAGAGGAAGGTTCATTCTGCCTCGCGGCGCAGCAGAAAAGTTCATTGGAACCACTTACGTACTTTTTATCAAAGATGCATCTGACTTCTCATTCAAATGAAGAACTATTGCGTAATACGTAACGTTTTAATTACGACTTAATACGTAACGTTTTAATTATTCCCTAACATTTACGTTACGAATGAAGAATTAAGAAAGTACTACGAAAAACTTCAATACTGAACTAATTACCAATCTGAGGCCTGACTCGGATATAAATTATTCCCTTTCTGAAAATTCTTTTTATAAAAATCAACAGAATAAAATACGATCGACATTTTATGACCCACTACATTCTTTTTTAAAAAATCTTTTCATATCCGGCCTATCCTCTAAATTGAGTTTCTCTCGAAAATATTACAGCTCAGAGCATAAAATGTCTGATAGACAGGTGGAAAAGAAGAAGAAGACCTTATCTTTCAGTCGCCCTATTCACGTGACGCAAATGGTGATCACTTCTCTTCTCTTCATTGTCGACCAGGGATGATCTTCTTTGCTCTTCATGATTCCATCTCAAGATGGAATCACACATTTCGATGGACTAAGTCTTTTCATTATAATTATCTTGAATTTCAATCGCTGATCAGTAGATTAATTAAGTATACTTATCTTCTTGATACTTCAGATCAAAAATCAAAATGTGCTGATTAACGTATTAGGCAAATGTTGAATTCAAGGTCGTAATAATTGATTCTATTCATTAGATTGGCATATGGCTTTCTATTCTAATTTTAGTTATGATGAAGTATGTACAGGAAGAAGTTTGAAGTTAGAAGTTGGAAGGTTTCTCTAACAATGTCATTTTTAATTAGAATTTCATTCGAATAAAATCCCTTTTTTGAAAATCCTATTTTTTCTGATAGACTAACGACCATACAATAACAAATGATAATAAAGCATTTTTTCAATTCTATTTAAAATAAAAATGTATTTTATTGAAATTTTTTGCAAGCCTTGATAGATGAAAGTTTTTAAGTCGAAATACATTGCAGTGCAGTTACTGAACGACGAGGAAGTTCTGTTTATAATACGTAATCACGAGTTTATCTTTGAGTTCTTTGATTTACATTCTCATTGAGCATTCACCTGTAAGTTTATTATGCACATTTGACAATTTTATTCAGCACAGTGATTGCGACCGCGATTAATTCGCACACACGAAAAACAGGCACTCTGCTCTCTCACACTTTGTTTTGTCACATGCACAAGGTTGCTCGTAACTATGTCACTGTCAATCAAACTCATCAGTATGTGTAACGCTCTTCTAATCGCTAATCGTTATGCCTCTAGCGAATTAATTATTTTTTCATGGTCTCGGTTCTAAACCCATAAGCTGATATTCGTTCTATTCTTAATAAATTAGGAAAAAAAGAGGACAAGTATAATTGTCGAGCACATGAATTCTTCTTATAAAAAAGTTTCTTTTTTGGATGATTAATGGTTTCTTGTTGCTTTAATGGTTTAATTGATAATGGTCATGTTTTAAAAAATCATTGTCGCATAAATAAGATTCTGTCCTCATTTTTTCAAATTAAAGAAATGCTGAAAACATTTTTCAAAACAGACGTTTTATTTGATTACGGACCAAAATTAAAAAACGGTTACATCTTGGATTTTTCTAAAATGAAATTTTTTATTTCATATTCGGATTCAGCGACCATAAAAAATCCCTTCAAAACTAATTTCGAACATAAAGTGTCCATTTTTGAAATATTTTTCCGCCATGTTGGCTCCACCAGCTTGGATTTTTCGAAATTGGAAATTTTGATCTTAGATTCGAATTCATCGACCATAAAAAAAAAAAAAAAAAAAATCAATTCCAAACATGATGTGACCGTTTCTTAAATTTTGATCCGCCATATTGGTTCCGCCATCTTGGATTTTCATCAATTGCAAATTTTTACATCAGATTCGGATTTAGCGATGATGAAAACCACCAGAAAACGAATTTGAAGAATTATTGAATGTAAAGAAAAATATACGACTGAAAGGGTTAAAATTCATTAAAATTATTATAGAAATCTCATCAAATTCCATGCAATCCTTTAAAATTTCAAAAAATCTCTTAAAAATCATAAAAATCTCTTGAATTCTCTTAAAATCACTTAAAAATCGGTAAAATTCCTTACAATACGTTAAAATCTCTTTAAATTCCTCGAAATTCCACGAAAACACTTAAAATTTCTTAAAATTATTAGAAATCTCATAAAATTCTATGAAATCACTTAAAATTTCATAAGGTTTTTATAAAACTCATAAAAATCTCTTAAACTGCCTTAAAATCCCTTAAAATCCTTTAAAATGTCGTGAAATCCTTAAAAATCCACAGAATATTTTAAAACTTAGAAAAACTCTTAAAATCCCTGAAAATTTGACGACAACTTTCGAAATTCTTTTAAATTCGTTTAATTTATTAAATTTGATTTATTAAATTTAAATTCTTTTAAATCGTTTTCACACAAAACCTTCCAAATCTTTTAAAATTCCTCCAAATTTTACAACATTCAAAATCCTTTAAGATTCTTTTTAAAATCTCTTAAAATTGCATGAATCTCATAAAATTCCATCAAATCCATAAAAATTCCACAATACTCCGTGTAGAAATTTTGCTGTGGCCCCTGTCGGGCCCAGATCGGATGATTTCAGATCGGTGATGGAACGCTGAACCAGACCGGGCCCAGATCTGGCTCGATCGTGCTAGGTCTGGGCCCGATCAGGTTCTGCGTTCCATCACCGATCTGGGCCAGGTTTGGGAATTTCTGCACGGGACCTTTTAAAAATCGAAAAATTTCTTGAAAGCCCTTAAAAAATTCGTTAAAATCTCTTAAAATTCCTCCAAATTTTACAACATTCAAAATCCATTAAAATCCTTTAAGAAATCTCTTTTTGGATTAAGAATATTAAAAAAGTTCTCAAAACCACTTTATTTTTATTTATATACTATTAGTAAAAATTTACCCGGCGTTACCTGGGTTTTTAAGAAATTGCAAGGGATTTTATAGAGATTTTAAGTGATTTTTCATTTTAGGGAATTTCAAGATATATCTTAAGAAACGTCAAAAGATTTTTAAAAGAATTCAAAACAGTTTAAAGATTTTCAAGAGTTTTAACAAGATTTCAAGAGATTTTTATAAAAGTTTGAAAGAGTTATCAAAAGAATGTTCCAGAGATTTTTAGAAATTTCTATAGATTTCATGAGATTTCAAGACACCTTAAAGGATTTTATCAGATTCTAAGTGACTTTAAGGGATTTCAAGGGATTTCAAGAGATTTTAGTGTTAAGTGATTGTAAGAAATTTCAATGGATTTCAAATGAATTCAAGAGAGTTTAAAAATTTTCAAAAGATTTAAAAACATTTTAAGAGATTTTAAGAAATGTTAAGGAATTTATTCTAATATGGATTGCTTGAAATTCTTTAAAAACTTTTAAATATTCTGTAAATGTCTTAAAATTGTTTAAAATATATTAAAAATTCCTTGAAGTTCATTAAAATCTCTTGAAATTCCTTACAATTATTTAAAATCTTCTGCAAATTCCTCTAAATTCTTTAAAATTGCTTCTAGTAAATAAATAAAAATTTTGAGTTTTGGGAACAGTGGAAACTTTTTTTTGTTATTATTCCAATAAATGTAAAAAAAATCGTCAGACTAGACATCTAAAACTTTAACTCAATCCATATAGCAAACACTCTTTCGTAATCACAATGTTTAAAACTTTCGTGTCGTTAATTTCCAAGAACATATTATAGCATTCAATATGAATCGCATCGCTCGATCTTTCCATTCTTTTCAATCCTGAAGTGGTATTTTTTTTTTAAATTCAGAAATTTAAATACCGAATTTAGCTCTAAAAGAATTTCTAATTTCTAAATTTTATATTTGACTTTGTTTTTATTATATTTCTTCATGATAATAAGTATTTGATTATATACTGTATTTATAAAAAAATGTCTCACACAAGAGGTGTTGGATTTTGTCATTTCGTCGATCCACTTTCGGTAGTAAGTCTTCAACAAATAAATATATTAAACATTCGCAGAATTCGCGATGGGACGGGCAATTCTGCCACCTGGAAAGTTTGAGATACTGTTTGCATAGGTTGATGTGGATTATGTAAACGATGAGTCAGTTTACGACCATCGAAGGAAGATTAACAGCGAATGCAAAATTCCTACAGATAATTTGTTCGTTCGAAAAAAATCTCTTTTAACCCATATAAATCGTCTGCAACTGAAGGAAATACACGGCACCGACACTTCCGCAATTCTATGGAACAAAAAGCAGTAAATAAAAAGATCTCAATGCAGATACTCAGAATGCTTTTGAAGAGGAAGAGAAATTTAAGTATTTATAAGAACAATAATAAAAAAGGCACTGGTTTCAGTATAAACTTCACTTAATTTTCAGCTGCATTTTCTTTAATTTTATTTGAAAAGGTTTAATTTTGAATTGCAATTCTATTCATTCTCCTATGTTTTTTAAAAAGATAATAGAATATATCCTTGAATATACTACCCCAGCCGAAAACATTAACTCATATCGATATTACCCTAATTTTGGTCTAACACCCTTAATATCATCACCACAAAGAGAACTGAAATAATGAAAAAATGTCTTAAGAAATTGTGCAACAATTTATGGAATATTTCGTTGGTTTTTTATTCCTTATCAATTAATCGTAAATGATTTTGACTTCTCCATTCTTCAAAAGAAAACAAATATTCTTAGACACTTTTCCTTGACGCTGTTTTGTTATTTATAATAAGAGGCAATTTTTTTCCCATCGCGTGTCTTGCGTCAATGCAAATATTGTCAACGTGAGAACTACGCCTTTAGTAAAACCAATATGTTCCACGAAGTAATGTGCAGAAGTGTTGAACGTTCAAATATCAATGAAACACTTTTTCCCAATTTTATTTTACCGAGAAATATTGTTCCAAGTAAAAATAAAAATAGGCGCATTACAGGTTTCCTTCGTAGAAAATTATTTTCAATCCGATGAATCAATATTTAACACTGATTCTAATTTAAAATGGAATCAATACAAAAATTCGTTCATTTCAACGTTCATAACTTCAATCACATCGCAGAAAGTCTTTTCCTTCAATCACATAATTATAGAAAGATCGTGAACATATATTTTTTCATATATATTTTATATATACTTTTAATGATATTTTTGAACTAAATCTTGTTAATGGACACTTGATTCAATTTAATTTTATGTATTTCCTGTTTTGTATTGATTTCTTGGCAAATTGGCAAGAGATTCTCCCCGGAAAAAATTAACTGCCGTTTCAAATCGGCTAATGATGGAGCAATGAATCGACTTCTCGTCCTTTAATCATCTTAATTGTTATGATCAATGTGCGCATCGACCGTCAAAATAAACAGGAAAAGATTCTTCACTCATAAAGGATGCCAATCGCGGGAAAACCTTCGAATAAACGTTTTACGATTCAAAGAGAACGTATGTCAAATGACGCTTCGATCATTAATGATTTACGCGAGGTGGAAGAATCTGGCTAAGCTTTTAAGGTTGATCGTAGACCTTGACGCGGGATCGTTCTCGATTTCATAAATAGGAGTAGCATCTGCAATTTAATTGCAAAGTAATAGATTTTACTTTTATAAGATTGATTCAATGATATTTAAATCAATGACCGGAATACAAAAACGTATTAGGGGTCATCCATAAATTACGTAACACTTTTTCCTCCTATTTTTTACCCCCCCATTTGCAATCTTTTTATTTGTCTTGAAACAGCTTGTAATTTTTTAAAATCCCTTTAAACATTTTTGAATCGGTTTAAATTCCGTGAAATTAAAATTTCTTGAATAACAATAAACATTGTGTTAAATTACCAAAAAGCTTTGAAATTCTATGTACAGTACAACCTCTCTAAGAGCGACCCCGTTAAGAGCGACAATGGCCTTGATGAGCTCGGACGCTTCCCCCACTACAAACCCTACTCACGCTGCCTCGAGAATTGGGCGCAAACCCCGAAAAGAGCGAGCAGCCGAGCGCAGCTTAATTTCAGTTTTTTCTCATTGAAAATGGTTTTTTATTAAAATTATTTTTCTTATATTTGCATACAATAATTCGTATATATATTTTAAAGGTTGTTGATACTTCTAACTCCTATATAGTACAAGGCAGCTTTATTTTTATAAAACTTTTAAGAAAACAAAATTATAATTTCATTTTAAATTAAAATACATATAATATGTACACTTTTTAATATGTACGTACGCTATAAACAGTCGTATTTCATATATATTGTATTTTTGTCCACATGTTGAAATATTCTCAGTTTTATTTTTGAATATATTGTGTGCAAAAAAGTTTACAAATTTTAAATAATTTTAGAGTAATTTCCGATACTCTGTGAGTAATGAACTTTTAAAATATATTATATGTATTTAATGTGTATTTATATGTATTTAATCAAAAAAACGCTACGTTTTCATCACCGCGGGCCGCTCGCTCTATTTGAGGTTTCGTACTCAAACACACATTTCGCACACACGCGCAATTTCCGAGCTCGACGCCCAGTAGTGGGGGCCCCCTATTTCTCGGAATTATTACCCCTAACCGCCCATGAGCTCGCTCTTAGAGAGGTTGTACTGTAATTCCTTGAAGTCTTTGAAAAACGTACAAATTTCGTACCGTTATCTTCTTTTTTAAAAAAATGGTGTAACGAAATGTTTCGAAAATCTCGCATACATTGTTTTTACAAACCTGATTGGCTTTTAAATGACTTGAAGTTGTATATTGGAAAACAAAATAATTGCGCACATGTTGGTTTGCTGGTCTCTTAAAATTTTACAAAAAACTTCGAAATCCTTCAAAATTTGTTAAAATCTCTTAAAATTCTTAAAGACCTCCTGAAATTCGTTAAAATTTGTGAAAATATCTAAAAATTCTTAGAAATCCTCAAAACATTCTAGAAAATTTTTTAAAAATCAGACAAATCTCTTAAAATTTCTTAAATTATTAGAAATCTCATAAAATTCCATAAAATCACTTAAAATTTCACAAGATTTTTATAAAACTCATAAAAATCTCTTAAACTGCCTTAAAACCATTAAAATTTCATGAAATCCTTAAAAATCCACAGAATCTTTTAAAAATTAGAAAAATTCTTCAAACTCATAAAAATCTCTTGAAATCTGTTAAAATTTGTGAAAATCCCTTAAAATTCCTAGAAACTTTTGGAAATTCTTCACAAATTTTACGATAATATTCCCTTTATATTCTTTAAAATTCATTAAAATTATTAGAAATCTCATCAAATTCCATGCAATCCTTTAACAATTCATAAAATCTCTTAAAAGCCATAAAAATCTCTTTAATTCTCTTAAATCACTTAAAAAGCGTCAAAATTCTTTACAATACGTTAAAGTCTTTTAAAAATTTTCCAAAATTCCACGAAAACATTTAAAATCCCTTAAAACCTTAGAAACTGTTTGAAATTTCTTAAAATTCGTTAAAACCTCTTCAAATTCCTCCAAATTCTACAACACTCAAAATCCATTAAAATTCTTTAAAAAAATCTCTTAATATTGCATGAGTTCCTTTAAAATTCCTTGAAATCCTTTAAAAATCAACAAAAACCATTAAAATCATGAATCTCTTGAAATCAAAGTTAAAATTCGCAACCATAACTAAAAATTCCTAAAAACCTCTTGGAAATTCTTAACATTTAAAATCTTAAGTCTTAAAATTAAGTCTCTTTACGTCTTTTAAAACCTATTAAAATTATTAGAAGTCTCATTAAATTCTATGAAATCCTTATAATTCTATAAAATCTTTTAAAAATCAGAAAACATCTTAAAATTATTGTAAATCTCATAAAATTTCATAAAATTCTTTAAAATTCCATAAAATATTTTTAAAATTATTAAAATCTCTTGAGTTCTTTTAAAATTCCTTAAAGTGCTTTAGAAGTCTATGAAACCTTTTTAAATCTCTTAAAATACCTCGAAACTTGACAACAAGATTTAAAATCCCTTAAAATCTCTTAAAACACTAAGAAACTTTTTCAAATTCCTTAAAATTTCACGAAAACATTCGAAATCCCTTAAAATTCGTTAAGATTTCTTAAAACTCTTAGAAACCTCTTGAAATCCCTTAAAAATCCACAAAAACCATTAAAATCATAAATCTCGTGAAATCTAAGTTAAAATTCGAAAAAATCTCTAAAAATTCTTGAAAACTCCTTGGAATTTCTTAACATTTAAAATCTCTGAAAATCTTTATAAATCTTATCAAATTCCATGAATGTCTTAAAAATTCTTCAAATTTTTTTTAAAATCTCATCAAATCCTTTAAAGTTTTACGATATCGACCTTCGAAATCTTTTCAAATTCTACAAAATCTTTTGAAAATCATATATATGTATAGAAATTATTTTGAAATCCCTCAATAAAAATACCTGACAAACTTTAGAATCCTTTAAACCCCATAAAATATTTTTAAAATCTTTCAAATTTCTTGAAATCTCTTAAAATTCGAGAAAACCTCTTAAAATTCACAGAAACTTCTTAAAATTCTTTAAATTTTACGATAAAATTTAAAGACCCTTTACATCCTTTAAAATTCATTAAAATTATTAGAAATCTCATTAAATTCCACAAAATGTTTTAAGAATCATAAAAATCTTTTGAATTCCCTTAAAATTCGTTGGAATCTTTTATAGTTCTAACAGAACTTTATTCCAAAAAATTTCAAAATTAAACTGAAGTTTCAGACGTCTACTCAGACGAATTTTTATTCTTCGAAGAATTCTCTGAAACCATTTGAAATCTTTTGAAATCTCTTAAAATTTGAGAAAACCTCTTAAAATTCTCAGAAACTTCTTGAAATTCTTTAAATCTTACGATAAAATTTAAAGTCCCTTTACATCCTTTAAAATCCATTAAAATTATTAGAAATCTCATTAAATTCCACAAAATGTTTTAAGAATCATAAAAATCTTTTGAATTCCGTTAAAATTCGTTGGAATCGCTTAAGATTTTTAGAAAATTCTATTCCAAAAAATTTCAAAACATTTAAAATCCCTTAAAATTCCTTAGCTTTAAAAAATCTCTTAAAATTTCATGAATTCCATTAAAATTCCTAAAACCCTCTTGAAATTCCCTAAATTCCTTGAAATCCTGAAAAAGTCCTCAAAACTACTTAAAATCGTTTGCAATCCTTTAAAGTCTCTTTACAATTCCATTAAATTTTAAGAAACCTCTTAAAATTCTTAGAAACT
>CAJFCP010025879.1:7322-18649 GCA_904066005.1 Synergus itoensis | reverse complement strand
TCTTAAAATTCTTAGAAACCTCTTAAAATTCTTAGAAACCTCTTAAAATTCTTAGAAACCTCTTAAAATTTTTAAAAACCTCTTAAAATCCCTTCAAATTTGAATGATGACTAGGAAATACATAAATTGTGTACAACATCTTACTTTTGCAATTTTTTAGAATATTAGGTTTATGATGTGTCTTGTACTTTTTTGCGAGATAGAACCTTCATCAAGGCAACGAATTGTAATCGATTCTTGGTTCTAAGGAAGATTATACAGCCGCGGTTGAACAAGGCCGCGAGGTAACAAAACATTGCATAACTATGGTCACGCTTCACAGAGTGAAGTTTTGCTCATCATCATTCACTTTGATAATGATCCTACACTTCTCGGGTGAAAATTAAAAAAAAATGATTAAATTCCAAAAACCCTTATATATGATAAACGTATCAATGAGAATTACATGCAATTCTACTTCAATCGCGACGTATCGGCAAAAAAATTAAAAATTAACAAAAAAATTAACGACGTCAGGAGGTCCAGAAATTGCAGACTCTTTATTGAGTTTCGAGATGATGAAAATTTACATACCAGAGGGAAAAACCATCTCTCGATTAATATTCACTCGATTCAAAGAACACGAAATTATTTCAATGTCTTTCGCAGAAAAAATCATTCCAGAGAAGCAAATGCGTTTCTCGAGTCAGAGAAATGGAGAAAGTTTCGATTAAGCTTAAATTTATTGAAGATTGAATCTTTATTGAAGATTGAAAATTTATTGAAGATTGAAAATTCAAAGTACATAAAATTACTTTCAAGAGTCTCAAAAAAATAATGTTTGCGAAAATGAGATGAATTTATTACCCGAGACGAAACGAGAAGTATTCATTTTTCATTTTAATGTGTCACGAGAATAATATACTAAATGTTTGCGTAATTATATTAGATAATGATTGATTGCAGGTTGGAATGGCTAGTCGATTGCATTTTTAAGGAACTTCCTGCATGGAAAATTACGAGCTAGTTTAGTCTAAAATAATGTTTAAAGTTATTAGCTTCTGATTCTTTTTATTAAATCTGAAACGTCTTTCAAGTTTTTTCCAGTTTTATTAATGGAAATTATAATGGAGTTACGAATACTAATGAAATAACAAGTCTCTAATATGCCGTATAAAGCAAACAATCGTGTGATAATGACAGACGAGAAAAATGAAAAGGACAATGGAATGTCAGGGCCAGTCCTATTGAGTGCGAAAAAATGTACTGAATTAAATTTAAAAAAAGAAAAAAAGAGTACATGGGAAAGTATGTAGATGATATTTGAAATAATTCCAGGGAAACCAGAAGTCTCAATGTCGAGTCTCAGTAAAAAAAGGAAACGGAAGTAGTTGCAGTTTCATCGGAATGAGGAGCCAGCGATTAAAATGTAATGGCCGTCGATAAAACGAGGGGAACAAAAAGTGCATTTCTTGGCACGTCCGTCGAAAGCAAAACGAGTCTTGATTAATGCCACGTTGCAAAAGATGCCGCGACCCTGTGAAATCTCGTTTAACCCGCAAAACACGAACCTTAATCAAGGACCGTTGAAAACTTTCGGCTAAGAATTGCAGAAGAATTGTGACTAATTTTAGAACACTTGTCCCAATTCGCAACATTTTTAACTATTAAATAGAAATTTCGAATGGGGAAATTGAATTTAAGTTAAATCCGTCGCTCGAATCAGTGATTTCGTTATTGACTAATTCAGAGTATATTGAAAGTCCTGAAATTTTGTACTAATTATTAGTTGTATTTCACTATTTCTTTTGGAGCTAAAAAATCTCACTATTTTTAGGAAAACATGACAAAGTGACAAAATAGTCACAAATTTTTCTGAAGGAAATTAGTAATCGCAATCGAAGGAATTGCAACCAAATATGTAATAAAAATAAATATTCAATTGTAATTTAAAATTGAGTAAGAAAGATTTTTTATTTATAATGCTGAGGCATGTTTCTTACGCAAGTAGAGATATTTAAAATAAACACTGTAGGCAATTAACTTCACATCACTCTTTTGAATAGAAGTTTTTAAGTTACTAAAGTTTCTTACATGAAAGAATAAAAATCGATTTACAAAAAATGAAATTGCATACGTATATAATGAAATATAAATACAGATATAGCGAATAATATTTTTTTCAATTATTTCATGCTCACATTTTATTTTTGAAGTAAAAAGCATTTATATAATATCGACTTAAAATAAGTGAAAAAAGCATTATGAGATATGATATAAGGAATTCAAATATTTAGCTACTTACGCGACATTTACGGATATCATTTTATAATTTTAAAAAAGCGAGTTACATGAGTGAAACTGTAATATTAAAACTTCCTTTGAAAAAGTTAATCTAGATATAAAAAAAATACGTATACATAATAGTAAATAGGAGCAATTTTATGATATAAAAATTCATACAAACTAAGCAAATAAAATTAAATATGAATAGTGACAAAGTCCGAAAAAGCAATCAAAAATTCAAGGACTATCTATCAAAGTCTTTAATATCTTAATTGTATTGCTTTACTAATTACGGGCATAAAATTAAGAAACGTCGTAAAAACGTCTATATTTTATAGTTTATACATAAAATCTTACGCCAAGATTTTATGTGTTAATTTAACATCTCAAATCCATGTTTTAAAATGTCTTTTCTCTAGCCTCGAATTCTAACTCAAGTAATTTGATTTGTACTTAAAATATTTAAATTTAATATATTTCAATATTGTTATTTTTTTCACTAAACAAATAACTCCCACTAAATGTCAAAAAAAAAACTAAATTTATTCAAAATACTACTATTTAATCTGCTAATCAAAATGTATGAAAGTCGAATCACGTGAATGCCTCATTCACGAGAATGCTCTCCCCTTCACCCTTCCTAAGTCGACTGACCTTTACAAACGACCGTAAAGGACGTTCTCAAGATTCTATATTCTATCTTGGAATTTGATTTGCTTTCAAATCGCAGAATTCGAGTCCAAGAGTATATTGAACTTCACATACATTTGTGTATCATAGAATTTGCGATACCACGTGTTAGGTGGTATCGCTCGCTGGCTCTAAGCTCGAGTTTCTAGGCAATTCGATATCAATGTTGCGGCACTTATGTGTGTCGCTTTAGCCTGCATGATGTTCTTTACACGTGAACGTTATACCATACACAAATACAGATGTTTCTTGCACCTATAAAGGCCTGTGGGCACCCATACGCAAAAAAATGCACGGAAGTCGAGCGACCGAATGAAATGTGTGTCATGTAGGCTGGTGTAATGTGCTTCGAAGATTTTTAATGCTCAAAAATATTAATAGCGGCTGTATATATATGACTCTCTTTCTTCGTGAATATGTGATTACATACAACAATCTTACTATACAACTAGTAAACCAATACGCGCGTTATGCGCACGATGATTATTTATTTTAGTTCTTACAACTTAGTCATTCAAAAACCAATGAAATTTTGCTGATTTAAATTTGGAGAGCAGATTTGAAACAACAATTTATGCGAGATTCTAGGGACATTTCGTTATCACCTAGAAAAAAGTTTCTTCGGATCAAAGAAACTTTCTTTGAATCAAAGAAATTCTAGTATTGATATACGGACAAAGAAACATTTGTTTGATCTAAAGAAATATTTCTTTAATTTAAACGGAAAGTTTCTTTCAATTAAATAAATATTTCGTTGCTTCAAAGCAAAGATTTCTTTAAATTAAAGAAATATAATTTTTGATTTGACCTTTATATTTCTTTATATAAACTTTATTCTGCACGATCTAACCCCACTTTTATGTAAATTTTTGTTACTTCTGTGCACAATTTCGTGTACAAAAATTATAATTTCTGAATTAATTCAGAACAAAGTTAATCATTTTACCTTAAATTTTCATAAAAATTGTAAATTCTCACACTTCTTGTAAATCCTCACACTCATGTAAATCTCACACTTGTAAATTCTCACACTCTTGTAAATTTTCACATTTCTTGTAAAATCTCACGAACTTCTTGTAAATTGTAAATTCCCACACTTCTTTATCACACATTTTAACGATTTAAATGATTACCAAGACTTTATCTAGCCGGCCGCGTCCGCGTTTTCACAAAAATTTAACAACACGTGTTCACGAAAAGAATGCATTTCCGAAAGGCTTTTTCTTCTGCGCAATCGCTTGGCGCATTAATAATGTGGATTATAAGAAAATATTTCTTTGATTCAAAAAAATAATTTGTTTGTTTCAAATTACTCACTCTAAAGAAATTATTTCTTTCATTTAAACTAATAACTTTTTTGAATCAAAAGAATGTTGTTTTAAATCAAGCAAATCATTTAAACAAATAGTTTCTTTAAGTGAAAGAGACTACGTGACGTCATTTATTAAAATCAAAGAAATTTTCTTTTAATATAAAAATATTTGTGTGTTGAATCAAAAAAACGTAGTCAAACAAATGTTTTCTTTAATTTAATAAGAACTTTTTTCTGGGTGTATACATTCACCTTTTTTAGAGAGAAAATTCAAAAGGTTCTAGGAATTTTAAAGGATTTTGACAATTTTCAAGTGATTTTTACGAAGTTTTAAAGATTTTTAAGATATTTAAAAGATTTTGTAGAATTTTAAGGTATTTCGAAATATTTCGCGAAATTTTAACGGAAATTTCTAAGAATACAGTTTTCTAAGAACCTTAAGCGATTCCAACGAGTTTTAAGGGAATTCAAAAGATCTTTATGACTCTCACAATATTTTGTGGAATTTAATGGGATTTCTAATAATTTTAATGAATATTATAGGATGTAAAGGGACTTTAAATGTTATCGTATAAAACTAAAGAAATTTCAAGAAGTTTTTGGGAATTTTAAGAGGTTTTCTCGAATTTTAAGAGATTTCAAAAGATTTCAAATGGTTTCAGAGAATTCTTTGAAGAATAAAAATTCGTCTGAGTAGACGTCTGAAACTTCAGTTTAATTTTGAAATTTTTTGGAATAGAGTTTTGTAAGAACTTTAAGAGATTCCAACGAATTTTAAGGGAATTCAAAAGATCTTTATCATTCTTAAAACATTTTATGGAATTTAATGAGATTTCTAATAATTTTAATGGATTTTAAAGGATGTAAAGGGACTTTAAATTTTATCGTAAAATTTAAAGAATTTCAAGAAGTTTCTGAGAATTTTAAGAGATTTCAAGAAATTTGAAAGATTTTAAAAATATTTTATGGGGTTTAAAGGATTCTAAAGTTTTTCAGGTATTTTTATTGAGGGATTTCAAAAGAACTTCTATACATATATATGATTTTCAAAAGATTTTGTAGAATTTAAAAAGATTTCGAAGGTCGATATCGTAAAATTTTAAAATGATGAGATTTAAAAAAAAATTTGAAGAATTTTTAAGAATTTCATGGAATTTGATAAGATTTATAAAGATTTTACGAGATTTTAAATGTTAAGAAATTCCAAGGAGTTTTCAAGAATTTTTAGAGATTTTTTCGAATTTTAACTTAGATTTCAAGAGATTTATGATTTTAATGGTTTTTGTGGATTTTTAAGGGATTTCGAATGTTTTCGTGAAATTGTAAGGAATTTGAAAAAGTTTTTTTAGTGTTTTAAGAGATTTTAAGAGATTTTAAATCTTGTTGTCAAGTTGCGAGGAATTTTAAAAAAATTCAAGAGATTTTAATAATTTTAAAAATATTTTATGAAATTTTTAAAAATTTTGTGAAATTTTATCAGATTTCTAATAATTTAAGGGATTTTCTGATCTTTAAAAGATTTTATAGAATTATAAGGATTTCATGGAATTTGATAAGATTTCTAAGGATTTTAAGTGATTTTAAATGTTAAGAAACTCCAAGAGGTTTTTAGGAATTTTTAGAGATTTTTGCGAATTTTAACTTTGATTTCAAGAGATTCATAATTTTAATGGTTTTTGTGGATTTTTAAAGGATTTCAAGAGGTTTCTGGGAAATTTTTTTGAACCATTTGTTTTTTTTTATCATAACATAAGGAATCAAAATAACTTCAGTAAAATACCCTGGCAAAAGTCTTGGATTAGGTATTTATTCTGAATCAATCCGAATCAGTCCGGAATTTATATCCGAACCAAACAATTTCATTCCGCTCTAATCCGAAAGAAGTTTTCTACCTGAATCAATCCGATCTTTCAATCCGAATGATTCCAGTCAATCCGAGCAATTCGAACTTTCAAATTCGGATAAATTCTGATTCATTCGGATTGATTGGTTTCATTTGCATTACAAGTTCGGGTTGATTTGAAATGGGCCTCAGATTAATGCGAATTGAAAACTTCGTTCGGATTAGATCAAAATGCATCGGAATCTTTAGTTCGCATACAAATTCCTGAATGATTCGAAAAATTTCGGATTGGTTCGATATTTAGTGAAAATTTGTACTATAATCACTTGAAGTCTCTTGAAATTCTTTAAAAACTTTATTTTTAATTTCAATGAAAAAAATATAACAAAATCTGTTTTTTAAAAACATGGTCGATAAAAGGATTAAGATAAGAAGATAAAAAGAAAAACTATTTTATTAACTACACGGAGAAAACTGGATATTAAATAGTAATATCTAGCTATTTAACTATGGGACGACAATCTAGATATTTAGATATAATATCTTGATATTGAAACTTAATATCCAGATATTAAAGTATTGGATGTTAGAATATTTGGATTATATATTTTAATATCTGGATATTAAGTTTTAATATCTAAATATTATATCTAAATATCTAGATAGTCGTCCCATAGTTAAATAGCTAGATATTACAGTTTAATATCCAGTTTTCTCCGTGTACTGTTCATCAGAAATTATTTTTTAATGACCATAAATAATGTTTGTTTTGATTTTGAAATTAGATTAAATTATTCGTTTAGATATTTCTCGAAGGGCGTAAAGGGAAATAAGGGAATATATCCAAATATTTGCAAATATTTATAGATTTTAGGAATACTTCGAAACAGGTCGACTAGAAATCTACTTATGGAAAATAGTTGAGAGCATAAACTAACATTTATGTTACATAAAATATGGCTAAAAAACTGGTCCCTTGTTGTAAAATGTGTATTTATTATTTTATTGACATTTTGGTGACCTTTGTGAGGACTCAGGAGTAGAGTGAGTATACCAGGTTTGCGAATTCCCGCAAATCCCCGTTCGAAGCGGCCTTTAACGGCTTTCACGTAGCACATGATAGTGGAATCTATCGTGTATTTATTGCTTTCTTTCCTATATGCGCTTGACTAGCGTCCTACCTTCTAGATCGGACACTTGGTAAAGAAGGAAACAAGACGAAACAAGACAACGACGATCTCGATCTATAAATACACTTCGCCAAGTCCAAGAATAGAAAATATCTCGGCTGGTTACCGATCGCTTTTCCATCCGCATTTTGCAAGGAAAGCGCCAACGAAGGCGACGCGCGCCAGTCCCGGAAGTGCGAATTAAATGATCTTTATAATCACCAGTTCGCGAGATTCTTGAAAATCAATCCAACCGGACCCATTTTTTCAGTCCCATGGAAACTGGGACTGAAATAGAACTCTTATATCATGCTCTTTTTCCGGAACTATGCCACTTTTTATTCCTATGTATATACCTACAAATATATTTTAAGCATGTAAGCGGTATTAATTAGTTTTGTAGTTAATGTAAATATTTTGTTGATAGATATTATACTTTTACATACAAATTGCGATTTTTCGTCACATGTTATTATAAAAAACGTGATTATTTAAATATTTATATTTTACACTAATTATGAGTTCATATTTTTTTAAAGTTTAAGTTTAAAAGTAGCCTTTAAGTTCTCTTAAATTTAATAAATTTAATTACATCAAAGATAACATTTTATTATTTAAGTCATTTTATCATTTCTTCATTTCTTGCTGAGAAAAATATTTTTATCAAATATAGGAAATAATTAAGCATGAAGTTTCTGTAAAAATATATTGAAATTTACATTCACTTGATTTTTATTGTTGTTTTCCTACTGATCAGGTGAAATTGAACTTTTCACGTATTTTAGGTCCAAATTTAAGCCCTTGTACAATGCAGAGAAATATACTTGTAAAAATATTTCAATTATCAGATTATTATTATCAGATTCTATAAAAATTTACCTATGAAATGAGCCCAAGAAATTAAAAAAATGTTTATTATTTCGAAAATTCTTAATATTTCTCTATATTGAGATTTGATGTTTTTTGCAATATCTTCTTAAAAAATTGACAAAATGACTTCGTCCTAGGCTCATTTTAACACGTGTAGAAATTTCCAAACCTGGCCCAGATCGGTGATGAAACGCCCGGCCCGATCGGGCCCCGATCCGGCCAGGTTTGGCCAGGTCTGGGCCTGGTCAGGCCATGCGTTTCATCCCCGGTCTGAAATTCCCCGATCTGGACCCGATCGGGGCCACAGCAAAATTTCTACTCGGGAAGCAGAATTTTGATATAGTTTTTAACTTACTTAAAAGAAAAAAATGTAATGTTTAAAGTAACTAATTTTAAGAGAAATTAAGGGGTTATTCCCAGCTTATTTCCCCCGAAAAAAGTCTTTTTTTATGATTTCTTTGCAAAGACATTTGAAATGGTATGCAAATAATACATCATTGGATTAAGCAACTCTTGAAGTAAAAAAAAAATTTATATTGGCATTTTTTACAAAATGACAGCTGTGCAGTAGTCCAACTCAGTTTAGAACAACAAAAAATATTTTTTATTATCTACATAAGTTTCGCTACTGAAGTACACATGATTATATTTTTAGAATTTTTTTTTCGCGAAATGACGATTGTTTTAATAAAAAATCGTTTTTTTGATGAAAAAAATCGACCTAAATTGTTTATAACTTTTTTTCTTGCTAAACAATCGAAACACGATTTCGAAAAATGGACAAAAATTGTGATTGTAGAGCATCAAAGTTGTCTCGGAAAAATTGATTTTAAGAAATTTTGAATTTAGGTCGGTCCTTGAGCGTTGTAGATTTTGATTCTATAGACCAAAAAAAAAAATTAAGCCAGGAATAACCGTCTCTTTTGAAATGGAAAAGTACAGTTCTAGACAAAATTTTCCATCCGTATATCTGAAAGTTTTCCATGCAGGTAGAATTTTAAATTCCTTAACTTCTTCCAATGGCTTCTCAAATTCAGGATGTGTCAGGTGTCAGTCCCTTTAATTATACGCTTCTTAAGAACTATTTACAAACCCCGAAACTCAAAACGTGAGCAGGTATAATGAATAAATATAAGAATATAAATGCACCGAAGGTCCACAAGTCAAAATCTTGAAATTCCTTCTGTTTCCTCGGAAAAGAACCAGTATATAAGAAAAAAAAATTTGATCTACTCTTAAATCCCACAAAATCCGATTAAAAATAGTTAATATGAAATATGAATACATATTTTAAGTCTCTTGAAAAAGAGTGGCCACATGTCAGGGAAGTAAAGGAATTAGGGAAATGTCAACGGGACAAAAATTGACCTGGAATTTTAAAGGATTTTAATGAAGAGATTTTTATATTTTAAAAAGATTTCGTATACAATTTCAGGGGATTTCAAAAGATTTCGTTGAGTTTCAAAAGATTTTTTAGAACTTTTCTGTCATTCAAATAATACAAGTTATGAATTTTTTATTTCTTTATTTTTTTGTATTTATTAGATTAAGAATATAGAAATAAAAGAGTTCCAAAAAATATTTTTTATAATTATTTATTTAGTAGCAGAAATTTACCCGGAGTTGCCTGGGATTTTAAGAGATTTTAAGTGACAAGGGAATTCCAAGATATTTTAAGGAATTTCATTTAATTCTAAGGAACATCAAAGAATTTTAAGGGATTTCAAGAGATTTTAAGGAATTTCATTTAATTCTAAAGAACTTCAAGGGATTTTAAGGGATTTCAAGGGATTTTAAGCAACATCAAAGGATTTTCAAAAGAGTTCAAAACAATTTAAGGATATTTAAAAGTTTTCACAAGATTTCAAGACATTTTAAGGAACTGATCAGATTTTAAGAGACTTTAAGGAATTTCAAGGAATTGATTCTAATATAAATGAAATTAAATGAAATCCTATAAAATATTTTAAAATTATTTGAAATTTTTAAATCTTCTGTAAATTTCTTAAAATCGTTTGAAATATTTCAAAATTCCATAGAGTTCATTAAAATCGCTTGAAATATCTTTAAATCTCGTAAAATCCCTTGAAAGCTCTTAAAATCCCTTCAAATTTCTTGAAGTTTCTTAAATTTCTGGAAATGAAACGAAATCTCATAAGATCCTTCAATATTTCTGGAAATCCCTATTTCAAAAAAAATCCTTGAAATCCTGAAAAAGTTCTCAAAACTACTTAAAATCTTTTGCAATCCTTTTAAAGTCTCTTTAAAATTCCTTTAAATTTTAATAAATCTCTTAAAATTTCACAAAATTCTTAAAAATTCCGTAAAATATTTTTAAAATTACTAAAATCTCTTGAATTCTTTTAAGATTCCTTAAATTCCTTTAGAATTCTTTGAAACCATTTGAAATCTCTTAAAATTCCTCGAAACTTTACACTCAGAAACCTTTTCAAATCATTTAAAATTTCACGAATACCTTCGAAATCGCTTAAAATTCGTTGAAATCTCTTAAAATTCATGAAAACCTTTTAAAATTCTTTGAATTCTACGATAATATTTAAATTCCCTTTACATCCTTTAAAATCCATTAAAATTACTGGAAATCTCATTAAATTCAACAAATTATTTTAAGAATCATAAAGATCTTTTGAATACCCTTAAAATTCGTTGGAATCTCTTAAACTTCTTAGGAAAAATCCATTCCTAAAAATTTCAAAACGTTTAAAATCTCTTAAAATTCCTTAGCTTTAAAAAATCTCTTAAAATTTTATGAATTCCGTTAAAATTCCGCGAAATATTCTGAAATACCTTAAAATTCTACGAAATCTTAAAAAAATCCTAAAAATCTTTAAAACTTCGCAAAAATTACTTGAAAATTGGCAAAACCCATTAAAATTCCTAAAACCCTCTTGAAATTCCTTAAAATCCTTGAAATCCTGAAAAAGTCCTCAAAACTACTTAAAATCGTTTGCAATCCTTTAAAGTCTCTTTAAAATTCCTTTAAATTTTAAGAAACCTCTTAAAATCCCGGACAACGCTGGGTAAATTTCTGCCAGTAAATAAATAAAAATTTTGGATTTTGAAAACTGTGGAAAAATTTTTTAAAAATATTTTTATTCCAATGATTATAAAAATAACTAGCTGTCAAGTTGTATCAACTTTTGTGCTCATTCAATGA
>CAJFCP010025878.1:163525-207843 GCA_904066005.1 Synergus itoensis | reverse complement strand
ATTATAATTATTTTTTTCCGTGTAATGTTCTTGGTAAAGCTAAAGCTAAAGCTAAACTTAAAGCAAAAGCTAAAGCCAAAGCTAAACCTAAAGCTAATGCTAATGTTACACGGACAGAAATTTCTCTTTAATTTATGAGTCAATAAAGATTCAATTATAATTATTTTTTTTCCATGTAATGTTCTTGGTGATGCTAACCCTTAATGGTGTAATATCTAATGCAATTGATAATGCAGAGGCTCATGCTAATTCTAAGCTAGAGCTGATGCTGAAGCTGATGCTAATGATACATGGTCAGAAATTACTCTTTAAATTATGCGTTAACATCTGTAGAATAGGATAGCAATGTGTATGAAATGTATAGGTTCTTAGATTTAATTATAATAATTTTCTTCCTTGTATTGTTCGTGGTGTAGCTAAAGCCAATTCTAATGCTATAGCTAGACCTAAAACTTTTGCTAATGCTACACGGACAGAAATTTCTCTTTAAATTATGATTCAATAAAGAGTCAATTATAATTTTTTTTTCCTTGTAATGTTCTTTGTAACGCTAATGCTAATTCTGATGCTAGAGCTAATTCTAATGTTAATGCTTATGCTACATGGACAGAAATTACTCTTTAAATGTGCCTTTAGATCTGTAGAATATAGCAATGCATATAAAAGACTAGCTGAGAAGTTGTTTCAACTTTTTCGCTCTTTCAATGTGCACTTTTGTTTGATGGAAACAAATATGATATGCTTCCGTATATAGAAAGCATTAATTAATTAATCAAATCTGTTAATATTATGTCACCTGATTCGCGTCAACACAAAAAAAATTTATTTTCCTTACATAAGCTTTAAATTTTTATTATTTGAGAAATTACATGTGAATAATTAATTATTGAAAAATACAATTAACCGTAACTTTCTTATTTTTCAATGAAGTGCATTAATCATATAGGTCAATCGATTCATCTCGACACAAAGAATATTCATTTTCCTTACGTCACCCGAGTAGAAATTTTGCTGTGGCCCCGATCGGGTCCAGATCGGGGGATTTCTAACCGGGGATGAAACACACGGCCCGACCATGTCCAGATTTGGCCAAGCCTGGCCGGATCGGGGCCCGATCGGGCCGAGCGTTTCATCACCGATCTGGGCCAGGTTTGGAAATTTCTACACTGGCAGCTCTAAAGTTTGATTATTTGATAACATATAGGGAAAAATTAATTTTTCAAAATTTTAAATAACCATAACTTTCTTATTTTTCAATGGAATTTATTAAACTCATAGGTCAATCGATTCGTCTCGACATAAGGAATCTTTTTTCTTGTGATGTCTTATTTTAATTTTGATTATTTGAGAAGTTATAGTCGTTAAATCAATTTCACTAAAATCAGAAAAGTACATGAAACTTGTAAAATTAAATATTTTGTTAATCCCTTGTAAGAGATTCAACTTAGTATATAGAGGAATAACTTTGCATTTCATCAATTTATTTGTATGTTTTTTTCGAAACTGGATTTTGTCACCACTTTAAAGCTTCCTCTATGAGGAAGCAAAATAATTAAATCACGGAAGGGATATAAATATATATGAGTTTTCGATTTTTTTTCATAATAATCTATCTCTAAATCAAAAATGCACGTAAATGACAAATAGCTGATACAAATAAACAAAAGTCAAAATGCATTCTGGTCTTAAATCGGGATGCAGCGAAACGTAATGGAATCATTAATCACACAAGGGAAAATTTAACTTTGTTAGCGATCGCATCTCTAACGCATGTATCTCAATTTATTGTGATAGCTGAACAGAAATACATCAGTATCGTGGATTTTGTACATATGAGCATCACAGGAATGTTATAAACGTTTCGATGAATGTAAACTGTTCTACAAATCGGAAAATTTATAAACAGCAAAGCAAATGGATTATATGATTAAATGTACCTGTCATGAAGGCACGTCGAATTTAATGAAGAAGAATGACATGTTGCAATATTCAAACACCAAAAATATCAGAGAAATTATAAATACCTGATTTTCTTTATAGAATATCTTTTTCGGTTATTCTGAACTCATAATATCATTCATACATATTATATTTTTAAATCCTTATTTGCAAAAGCATTATTTTTAAAATTCAAATTACGTACAAAAATGGAATGTCTTTGTTACAGATTTTAGATGTTATCACTAAATTGGTTCTAGGCTATTCATTAATTAGCTAATGAACCAATTAACTCCATCTTCTCGGAGCTTTTAAGAAAATGAAGTCTATTAAAAGCGAAATAAAGGAAGGAGAAAGCGAATAAAGTTGGTTTTCTGGATTTTTGAGAAACGTGAAGGTTTGTAAGAAAATGAAAAGGAAAAAAACTGTTAGAATTTCGGAGTTAGAGAGATTTTTAAAGCGGACAAGATTTTTTCATCATAGACCCTTATGAGTCGTTCCTGTTGGCTTTTCTTCCTTCGTTGTATTTCTCGACCCACTGAGCAGTTTCGTGTACTTTACTTTATTGCAAATATTCATCTTACTGTGATATTCAACCAAGAAGTCCCTTGTTTGTTTCCTCAAAATCCTCTAACCTCTATTTCAATTGTCTTTCACGGTTTCTCAAGGTAATATTCTTCACTTCCATTGACTTTTATCCCATTGGACGAGTAATAATAATTTTTAGTTTGTTAATGGTTGTAAGCTTAACTGCATAATGTCAAATCCGGTAACTTTGATCAGATAACAAATTAGTCCCCTGGTCATAACTACAAAGTGACTTTTAATATTCCGTTTTGATATTTTATCAGTTTTTCTTTTAATTCTGAGGAAGAAAAAATATACAGTTAAGAGGTGGAGAAAAAGAAACTTTTTTATGAAACACGCAAGGGTAGATTTTGTTTGACATGTCAAGTCAGTTCGCCATGCCTACCACGTATTTTCACTTTTTTTCTAAGGACTTTGCATAAGAAATACTACAATGCTGTTCTGTTCCTTTCTGTTCTGGTTCGCTATATTTCTAAATCCAGATTTCGCCTCTCTTCAGCAATTAGCGTAATCTAATTATATTTTGATTCAGTTCCCGCGCCTAGCATCGATTGGATGTACGAATGAATCCAAAAATAACATTATAAAGCAGGCATCGAATCTATCGATATAATAAATAGCGTTCATCGTTTACGTCATTGCATACGATGACGTGAATGAGAAAAGAGGAGGGTGCTTAAGCTGGCCATAAATACATCGTTATAATTGAATTTCACAGACATTCCACACGCCCACAGATAATGATAATTTAATCAACGGGAAAAATTTTGCGAGTGTTTAATAAAGAGTGCATGTTACTTTTTATGAAAAGAAACTTTTGCTGAAAAACTCTAGAGAATCGTTGATAAATAATGACCAAGCGTAATGGAAAATCTTATTATATTTCTAATTGATGGAAACTCATGATTGATTTGTTCCACTCGAGTTGTGGAGCAGGTGTGCTACTTTGCCAAAGACAAATGCGCTCTAGTAATTCACTTGAGAAAGATTTTGGCATTGTATCCTGCATAATTGGTAGAGAAAAGTACGAAAGGTTTATTATTATGATTAATGGATTTCTGAACATGTTTTATTATTAGTTCCATGATTGATGCTTTTTATTTCTTTCTTATATGCTTTAATTTATTTTTATTTATACTTACTAAACTTATTAAATTTATACTTTTGTAAATTAAAGTTATTTGATTCTTAAAGGTTCCATGTAGCTAAAGATTTTGCTTGTGCAATTAATTTCAAATGCATTTTATTGGTAATGAAATGTTAATGTGTTACAAGAAGTGAATGAACTTTAGTCTAGAGTCATAGTTGTCGTCCTGGATGTCGCGTCGTCTGCAAGGACAAGCACAAGGTTCCTTTTCCTTACTATTTTTCCCGATGGGGCCTGGCGAATGGAGTTTCCTAATCTCTTTTTATTGCCTGTAACTGGCTGTGACTTCAGACCGTGACTCGCAACCTAAACACATTATTCTCACCTATTGCTTTCCTCTTCGATCTTCCCGTCTCTTTTATCCATTTGTCCTTCATATTTCTCTCCAGTAACGCCATCACACTTCCTCATCCATCTCATGTTTCTCTTTTTTATGTGTTTTTTGACGACTAATCTCATGGGGTCGTTCTTCCCCATTGCTGAAGCTAGCTGAAGTTAATTTTTTATTATACGAGCAAAGCTGTCTTGTTACACCTCCATCAACGGATGTAATATATATCTTAGAATCAGGCTTATTATTTCATGATTATAAAGAATTATTCTTTTATTTCATTTTGAAAACTCCAAAGCTCTTATTACGAATTTTAGAATTGTTCGAAGGGTTGATTTTAAATCTAGGATGGATTTTTTAAAGATATTTTTTTTAAATATTATATAAGACTCTGATTTCCTTACAAAATAGAATTGATAATGAAATGGTTTTAATCTTTTAAAATCTGTCGAAATCAGTCAAAGTATTTTACTATATAATATATCTTTTACATTTTTTTTAATTCTTAAAAATCTCTTAAAATATATATTGATTTCTCTACTCTCTAAATCTGAATTAGTAAGAAGTTACTAATGAAATAGTGCCGATTCGTTTACTAATTCACTTTAGTAATCATTTTTACTATCAATTAGTTAAAAACTACTAATTCATAGTAAAAAAATACTAATTCATTTAGTAACGGTGACTAAATCAATTAGTTACCCTTACTAAATGAATTAGTATTTTTTTTACTGTGAATTAGTAGTTTTTAACTAATTGATAGTAAAAATGCTTACTCATCGGCACTATTTCATTTGTAACTTCTTACTAATTCAGATTTAGAGAGTAAAATCTTTTTAAATATATCTTCGTATTTATATTATTACAAGCGTAGCAATATTTTTTAGTGATTAATTTGTAATGTTAAAAACTAGATACGCGAAGGAAATATTTGGAGTGGGAATATTTAGAAATATTCTTTTAGAAATATATTGCTGGTTAAAAAGAAAAAAAACTCGAAGTGGTCGACTTCCCGGAATTGTAATTGATTGAAAAAAATTTTGAATATTTAACAGTTGTTTATGTAAAAGTAGATCTATTTTCTGGAATTGGTTTTAAGTTCAGAAAGAACCAAATATAAATTTAGAAAGATTGAGTTTTAAGTGAAAAAAAGCAGTTTAGGTGAAATAAAGTAAAAGTGATAGTAAAAAAGTTTAGGTTTTTTTTAACCCTCTGGTATGTTATACCGACACTCTTGATCGAATCTACCTCCTCCTTAACAACACATAAAAAGCTCCCTTTCTCTTATCATACTGACACTTCATCGACACTTTTTGCCTTCACGGGGGATATTCTAAACGACTCCTGAACAGTACTACAAAATAGAATTGATGTTAGGTTATTCAATCTTGATTATCTAAAACGCACATTTATTTCTAAAAGCTTTCACTTATATTCCAAGTGAATTTCATTTAAAAAATAATCTTTAGATGGATATAAAAAAAGAATGAGCATTAAGAAATCAGAGTCATTGTAATTTTAAATTTGACTGAGATATTCAGTATTGGAATTGAGACTTTCCATTTATTGGTCTAAAAAATAGGTATTTTTAGCTGTAAAATCTCTTATATTCGTCTAAAATATGAAAATTCATCTAAAAGTAATTTGGTTATTTAAATTCAGTTATAAAACACGCTCGTATTTTAATTAACCAAATGAACTGACTTTATCAAGCTTTTAATCAATAGTACACTTTTAATCCATTATATTTTTCTAAAGATATTTTTTTAAATATTACATAAGACTTTGATTTCCTTACATTCACGTTTAGTTTTTGGTGGAATTAATTAATTTTATTTAAATTTTAATAAAATGCTGATTACAATTAAGTCGATAATTCTTCATATACGTTCATTCAAAACAATAAATAAACAAAGGGAATAATCTCGAAATAAACTTTTATAATAATACATTAGGTCTCTGTATAAGAGAATTAATTTTTAATATCCGTCAAATGATATGAGACGTTTATAAAGAATCAGACAAAATTTGCATACACTTTAAAATCTAAAATATACATAAATGAATTTTAATAAATGCAGAACATAATTGACATCAGCCAATATCTAATAATGACTCACATATTTTACAATTCATTCATTTAACCCTCAGTTACCCCACGGGGGTCTAAAAGGCACAGCATGTTTTTAGAAATAGTCTCGTTTGTATACGGCCCTGGCAATGCGGTCCGGACCCGGGGGGGAAAAATTTTAAAGGTTCATAGTACATCCCTAGACACTTAGTTACTTCAGTTTGGTCCATGACACCGAGTGAGCAGGAGTGAAAGTGAAAATTGTACCCTTTAGACCCCCGTGGGGTAAGAACGTGTGAAAAAGCGAACTGCAGAAAAATCTGAATGGTAAGTAGATTTCATTATAAGCAGTTTATTTTAATATCAATCATTATAATATGATATATTATAAGTTTTTTGTGTACACTGAGAAACTTTATGTTAGAAAAATTACTAATATAGATAGCAAGTTGGGGCAAAATCCTTAAATTTCGACATTCTAATATAATACATAATAAGTTATACTATTTTCATAAGAAAGTTTCCTATTTAGTAATAGCAAACTTTACTATCTTCTGTAGTAAAATTCGATTTAGTAAAAATTATTAGAGAAATTAATACATTGTACAAAAAGAATAGAAGAAATTATTATTTTGAGTAATATAATATACTAAATATGTAGAAGAAATTACTAAATGATTTAACAGAAAACATCAAGTCTTGGACCGAGCGCAGCCGAGCGTATCCGACATGTACCGATTGTATCCGATGTGTGCCGATTGTATCCGACGTGTGCCGATTGTCGAACAACGGATTTAGACATTCATATGGACGTTTTTATTCCCTACTCTTATTATGTCCTTATAGGTAAATTGAACATCGACCGACTGCTAATCCCGGAGACCCGTGTTCGATTCCCACCAGATTCTATTTCTTCTAACTCGATTTTTCTGTTTCAGCTTAATAATATATGTATTTGTATTCAGTGCATACACCTATGTATGTAATTTCTAATGTTTGATATTATACAATAATATATGTGTAGGCTAAAATATTTATGTAGGTTATAGTATGAAGTTAAGCCCCTTCAAAGCTTTTATTTTTTGCTATTCTGACTGTACATATTTTACTAACCCACATAGTAATTCGATGCGCATGGTCTCTGCGCATCATTTTACTAAAGTAGTTTACAAATACTGCAATAGTTTTAGTACTTATTCTAAAATATTTTATAATTCTGTAAGCAGCTACGAGTTACTATTGAGGTTAGTAAATATTATTAAAATTTGCTTTTTGCCCCTCATTGCAAAGTTCAGATAGTAAAATCTAGTGTGCTTTTTAACAATAAATACAAACGCGGGTTTCTCAGTGTATCTAGAAATGGAGACGCGTTCGCGTACACGAAATGCACAACAAATTTCACGCGCTTTAGAGGAGTCGACATCAGGATCCGAAACCGTTGATGAGCAGAGCACATTTCAGTTTTACGCACATTTCAGTTTTATATGTAAAGATATTCAAATAAATTTTATAATGTAATTTCTTCTCTATTTTTCAACTATTACCCACATACAGTATGCATTTCTTCCTATTTCAGCAGCAATTTTCATTAGCCGCGTTAATTATGATTATCCGACGTTTTTCAGAAATTTCTTGATTTTCATCAATTTTCACTTTTCAAAATAAATATATTTTTTGGAACAAATTGTAATGAGACCAATTTTTCTAAAAAGTTCAACTCCTGACCTTTAGAAATCTGTATGATTAATTGCTTTTATCTTTTTTTAACTATAAATGGCATAAATTTAAAGAAATATCGATTTTTGCAAATTTATCAAAAAAGTTTGTCTTGGTTTTCCTTTTCTTTTTTCTTAAAGCATTTTTTCTGAATAATGATGTCAACACAGTGATATATCTTGATAAAAATCTAGTAATTTAAAAAAAAAAACATCAAATTTGACCCAATAGTTCCTGAAATATAAGCCCGAGAAGACGCGCCGTGCCCTTTAGACCCCCGTGGGGTGAGAACGGGTATGAAAATACGTGGGGTAACTGAGGGTTTTTAAGATTCCCTTTTAATTATTAATACATTTAGTAAGATTTTTCTTTAAATAAAAATTGAATTCCGCAAGAATTGAAAAAACGTGGAATTTTTCGACGATAATATTGCTTAAAAAAGTCTTTTTGCAATTTATTTAAAGACAGGGAATTTTTTACACCCACTGTTAATAAAAATATCGACGTAAATTAAATGGACCTGAAATTCGTAATTTAAAAACCACCCTTATTATTTTCCCCTTTTAGCACAGAGAGTCCGATCCTTCTATGAAGTTGTTGGGACACGCATTGAGTGTAAAAGTATATTATTATCGTCATGAGGTGTCACGTTGCATGTTTGACGTGAGCGAAGGGTGCTTTATGAATTACTCGACCCTACCAGAATATACTCTATAGGTATTACAGGCGATTAAAAGCTCGATGACCTTATGCGTGACATCCTCAGACTGATTTTAATCTTGTATGACCTCTTGACCCCATAACCAAATGCTCAGATCTTATCCATATGCGGTATATGGGTAAAATTTCAAAAAATAGGTAACATGTAACAACACAAATTTTTTGTTCAAATATATTTCGAATTCGATATTTTAATCTAGTTCACGTATATCCACAAGCACGACATTTTCGATAAAAAAATCTACATATTTTACATTGTGGTGATGACAATGATGAACGTGAACTTTATGGTGAACCGGAATCGACTGCTCATCAGCAGTCAATGAAGTTTTTTATTAGCACAGCCCACATTGACTTTTTATTAGTAAAAGGTCGCACTTTTTTCTTGGAATTGCATTCATTCATAATTTAGTTGTATATAATTTAATTAACAGAGAAATTAAAGCACGCAATTAAATTATGTAATGAAAGCATGCAATTAAAAAATGCAATTAAAATTAATTGCAAATGGTAAAAAAAATCAGGGATGCATTGATGCTTTCGCGTTTTGAGAGAAGTGAAGTTGAGAGAAAACAAACTGTATATAGAGAAGAAAACTTTTAGGACGTACGTGTCATTCTGAACGTGCAGATTTGGCTTGGAGTGGTTTATAAATATTGCGGAACTACATTATTCGCACAAGTGTAATTTATTCCCTAAGTATTCACGTATTCATCTGTCGGGTTATATATTTCGCTCTTATATATTCTGCTTGAAGAAATAATGTTCCTCGAAAGAACGCGCCATTTCACTTTGCAAGTAATCTCTTTTTTCTTGTAATATGGAGAACCTTATAGTTGTTTTGCAACTTCAAAGACGCGGTAACGTCCTCGTAAATAATCGATCTATTCAGCTGAGCCACAATGTAAAATAGAACATTACTTATTTATTAGGTTTATTATAGCACACGTGTGTATTTTAATAGAGGATGAACGTGAAAAGGGTGTTTTCAACAAAAATGCATGAATCTTGTTTAAGGTCGTAACAAACAAGAAGAAAGAATTTACAGTTATATGCCGGAATGGATTAAGCATGACGTATGGCTGGATCATTACAATCTAGATTTTACGACTTTTGTATAAAATCGGAATGTTTCTTTCCTCAGTTTCTAGATTTACTGCTGTTAAAAGTGAACGTAAAATGTTTAAAATACTGAAACACACGATAAAATGTGTAACTGTAAAGCAAATCATATTTAGAGGAAGAAAATTGATTGATTTCAGTATATTTCAGTAGTAAAGGTCGGGTTTAGTCAGACCAAGTGAATACGCGAGCAGACGGCTAGACTGACGAATTAAAAAAATTTTTTTCTTACATATTTTTGGATTAAGGGCATGTAAACTTTACCATAAGAGCAAATTAGTTATACCAATTAAACGTTCATAATAATAAATATTTTTAGCTAATAAGAGTCAATAAACCTTCCTCTCATATAGACGAAGGTTTATTGACTCTTATTAGTTAAAAATATTTATTATTATGAACGTATAATTGGTATAACTAATTTGCTCTTATGGTAAAGTATTACATGCCCTTAAGGATATCAAAAACAATTCCCAAAATCATTTTATTTTTATTTATATAGTATGAAATTTATCTGACGTTGTTCTAGATTTTAAGAGATTTCTAACGAATTTAGGGAATTTTAAGATATTTTGAGGATTTCATTTTATTTTAAGGCACTTTAAGGAATTTTAAGAGATTTTAAGGGATTTTAAGAAACTTTTAAGGAATTTTAAAAGAGTTCAAAAAATTGTAAGAATTTTCAAGAGTTTTTACAAGATTTCAAGAGATTTTCAAAAGAGTTTGAGAAAATTACTTGAAATTATTTAAAATCTTTTAAAATGTTTCAATATCCCTTGGAATTCATTTAAATCTCTTAAAGTATCTTGAAATCTCTTGAAATGTATTAAAATTTCTTAAAAATCCTTAAACTGTTTTTAATTTTTTCAAAATTTCTTGAAATGCCATAAAATCAAATGAAAATCCTTAAAATCTTTTGAATTTTTAAAAAAATTCCTTAAAATTCCTTAAGATCGCTTAATATGTGTTTAAATTTCTTGAACTTTTTTGAAATATCTTTAAATATCTTAAATTCTCTTTAAATTCCTTCAAATTCGCCAAAATCAGTTACAGTCTTATAGAATCTTGTGAAATCTCTAAAAAAACATTTTATAATTTTTCTCATCTCTTTTAAAAATTCCTATAAATACCTAAAATTAATCAAAATCTCCATTGAAGTCTTTTTATCCCTTGAAATTCCCCAAAATCACTTAAAATATTTTGCAACCCTTTAAAGTCCCTTTAAAATTCCTTTAAATTCTATGAAATCTCTTGTAAAATTTTGGACAACACCGGATAAATTTCTGCTAGTAAATAAATAAAAATGTAATGTAAAAGGATATCTCGATCGATATCCTTTTATTTACAGTAAGAAGAAAATCTTGCGGCAGGTTTGATTGGTTGATACGATCTGCTACACAATGAGATGAGGTAGAGTAGATTTTCTGATATTAAAGGACTCGAGGAGCGGATTTGATAGACGCAATTTGCCGACAGGTATTCGATGTGTATCGACGACCAAGGTACACAGAAACGAAAAACCTGTTCGAAGTAATCCGCGAATGGATGGGATCCTCTTTCGGTCTACGCTTATTGGTACTATGTCGCTTTGCTTTTACTATTTTATCTATTTCTTCCTTCTTTGACTCACTATTTCTTTCTAATTGGACATTTCTTTATGTCTGCTTCACTCAGAATCTCGTTTTTCGTAAATCTTGTATACTTAGATAGCGTTACTATTATTGTGGCACCCTTTGTTTTAGTTCTTCCGTTGTTTAGATCACTACCATTTATCTTCCACGTAATTTTTCTAATTAAATTAACTGACATCGACTGCTGTCTTAGGTTCAATATTTAATAATAATGAGTAATTATCTACTAAAATTGGAAAGCGTTTCATATTTTGGGTATTGTATCATGTAATTAAATTGCCTTCCGCGTTAAGTTATTTACACAATTTCATTCCAACATGGTCAGTTAGGAACATAGATTAGTCATATTGGAATCGATTATGCTATCATACTAATGAATATTATATGCATGCATGGGGTTTTCACGGAAATTTCATACACAAATTTGTTAGTATTGTTTCTTTTTTCATTTTATACACAGAAATTTTAATTTTCTGTCCTTAACGTATTTCCAATTTTTAATATTTTACTATCTCTTTCCACTTATTTGAAAGGTACTTTTATGAAAAGTTGCATTATATTGTGAGTATAAGAAGCGATGCGGCGCAGACATAAAACCTCTTGGATGATATTTACTACGTGAACTCTCTATATGATAAGTAGGCTGAGCACATCAGATCGATTCCACTCAAATATCCGTCAAAAGTGAAAGAGGTATGGACAGTATAATCAGATCTTCACACAATAACTCGTTTATTGTATCGATACTGATATCGAAAAAACTTTCGAATGAATAACTCTAAAAACTTTCGTATATTCTCCTCAGAGGCAAACTAATTCATTGAGTTATATGTATAACTTTATCATAGATTTTTAAATACTTATAACACTTTTGTGTACTCCATCATAAAAAGCTAGGTAATCTCGCTTATCATTTTTAGTATATAAAATTCACAGGAATAATTTACCTGCCTCTATTCATATAAAAATATATAGTCACAATAGCATGAAAAAATCAGGGTATCCATTATACTGGCAATGAGACTGTCAGCCTAATAAAATATTCCAAGCATAAAATATTAATCCAAATTCGCGAAGCAGGTGTGGGTTCGCAACTTTCAAACTTTAGAAATGTCTTTCGTTCAGATTCGGCAGATGAGACGCAATTCTCCTCCGAAGGTTGAATGAGAATTTATTATGTTTAAATTTTTGTTCACTCCCTTTTAAATGACAGAGAAAAATTCGAGTAAGGCCACCTGCGAATGGAAAGTTATGCATTTTGAATTTTCTCTTTCTAGTAGGAAATAACGAACGTTGTATATTAAGTTGAATGAAAGTGGTCGTTTCGTTAGAGTCCATCCATCATTTAGCTTGTATAATTTGACCGCTGTGAGGAACAAGCACGTTTTTTAGAGGTGTGAGTGAGAGCGAAGGTTCTTACCTTCCCCCTCTTGGGGAGAGGTTTTAGAGACAGGGGTAGATCCGACTTTATCAGGTCGGCATCCATTACTTAGTCGCAAGAGATTACCACGAGGAGCGCCCTTCAAGAATCTTATCGCATTCTACGTACCTTGTTTTACTACAGATTAAAAACCAGCACATTTCACCCTATAACTATCAAAATATACATAGAGCCACATTTTAACTAAAAAGGTGTCTATGACTTTTTAGGTCGCATTTGAGTTACCTTTTTATTTTAAACGCGCTTTATTCCAATATTAAGAATTGTCTGACTTTAAAATACTTATACTACTAGACGCGTCTTGTGTCTGACTTTAAACGATATATACTACTTACCATTCCTTATGACTCATTATGGCTGACCTCAAAGGATAAATACTACTTGCGACTGTTTTTTTTTTTTCAAAAAGAAAGTTTAATATTTTTTTTTCAACGTTAGTAAAAAATGTCAAGTATGGTATAGTAATCGGGAAATATGCTCGAGCCTTTATTACACATACACTATTTTTCCCTTCGTCGTAAGGACATCACGATTTTTATTAGATTTTCACCATGGGAAAAAGTTTGCTCGCGAATCGTTCTTTTATGACTGAACGTTACCAGCGGTGTGTTCCATGTTTTATGGAGGCCACTAGGTGGATTGAATTCTGTGAAATTGCGATCATCGCCAGAAATGTTGTCCTTTTCTTTGCAAGAAATTTTCTGAATACAAAAATATCGATATATCTTTAGAAAATAATTTATTAACCAATTCTTGAGCGACGTATTTACCACGTTTTGTCTTTTGCAAAGGAAACGAATTTTCATATTGTTTAATGCAGTTTGTGAAACAAAGCTTTTGTTTAATACACTGAGCAGATTTTAAACTCTGCAAAACCTTTTAAATAAAACTTTTTACATCCAACGAGAAATTAAATAAAGCATAAGCGCCGTTTTAATCAGAGTAGTAGTTAGTAAGTTCTGTAGAAATAACGAAAAAGTATTTTTTCACACAAAGAAACTTCTGTTTCGAGTGACGTTACAATTACGTTGTTATTAAGCAAACGAGGGAGCAGCACCTATTCATTCTTACTTTCCGACATTCTTCTACCGTAACTACGTTTTCAACTTGATTTATTATTAATATTGTTCTGCGTGCCGCGAATTGTATAAGGCTACCAGGCACGATGTTCGCAAGCTCTGACTTTGTGCATTTGAAACCGCACGGGACAGACCGATAGTTCGCGTGTGCGGAAGTAGAAAGGCACTCAATTCCAAAGTTAATATCACGGTTCACATTCCTACTGCGTCAATTTCTCCGTTCGGTTGCACGAAATGTATCTGATACAAAGGGTGGTCCATTATCGAGTGTAAAAAGTAATATTACACAGTTTTTTTAAAATAATCTCTCACAGTCCTCTCTAAAATTGAATCAGTGAAATTTCACTGATTTTCAGTGACTCTTTTCTCACGATTTCATTCAGTGAAAATTCACTGAGAATCAGTGAAAAGTCACTGAAATTTTCAGTAATCGTCACTAAACTACTGAAAATTTCAGTGACTTTTCACTGATTTCCAGTAGATTTTTCACTGATTAAAATCTTGAGAAAAGAGTCACTGAAAATCAGTGGAATTTGACTGGGAATCAGTGAAATTTCACTGATTCAAGTTTAGAGAGTTTCCCTTTTTTTAGAGGAATTCTCCCTTTTTTGAGAAATTCTCTTTTAGTCCCCTTTTTTTTCATTAAAAATATTCTTTTCAGTCAATTTTCTAAATCTACACGAAGCATATTAATTATTGTGTGAAATATATATATATTTATAAAAACATTTTTTGGTTCATAACCTGGAGAAATATATAAACATCTTGAACTTCTAATGTAACTTGTATGTATTTCAGAATCTAAGAGAAGTTCATTAAAGTTTTTCGGTTTCCCAACATTATGGGCCAAAAAGAACTTTGCACTTCGCTTAGATTCTTAAATACATACAAGTTACATTAGAAGATCAGGATATTTATACTTCTCCAAGTTGTGAACCAAAAAATGTTTTTATAAATTTATATTTCACACAGACTTATAACGTTTAGAAGATAAATCTCTATTTTCAGATAATTCTGTTCCTTTAGTCTACGTTGTGAAGAAAACAATAATTAATATGCTTTGTATAGATTTAGAAAATTGACGAAATTTCCCTTAAAAATCCAAAGAATCAGCAGAGATAATAAAATATAAGTATAAAATTAAAGATTCAGAATCCACTGAATAATCTATGATCGTAAAAAATTGAAAAATAATTTGAAATTAATTGAAATTCTAGAAATTTGCATATTCATTACATTTTCCTACGCAGTTAATTAACACTTCGACGGTACTTCCAATTTTCATAATAAATTAAATTGGAGTTTGAAGAGTAAAACACCCCGTATATTTTCGCGTTTCTACTTAAGTGTCTACGTATAGACTTGAGCTACTATCAACACAAAAGTTTCAAAAGTTCTAAGATCCCTGAACGTGATGAGGAAATGAAGAAAAGGAAGAACTAAAGATAATTCGTAAGCGGAAGAGCTTGTTTACATTGATCTCAAACTGAAAATTCGATTTTCTCTTAGTTCATGCACATTTTTCGAGTTGTATAATAATAGGCTTCATAATGAATGGAAAGATAGAACAAACTCTTTTAGTTTATGAGAGTTATAAAGTTGACATTTTATTTTCAGCGTAATCAATAGGGAAACTTGTAACTTGAAAAATGTGTTCAAGGCTGTCTGACTTGAATCTAAATCCGTGATTTCGTGCAATCATAGTTTTCGTTCTTACTGGAGTTTTAAAGTTCATTTTGGAAGCCAGTGGTCCTAGGATACACGACCCAAGTTCGTGAAGGAGACTTGAAGAAATGAAAGAAATGGTAATGTCTCGGGAGACCATTCCGCGTATGCAGATTAAACGCGGAAAATTACGCTCTCGGCTCCCCTCGAGTACGTTATGCCCATCAATATTGACAACTCGCCCCATGAGAATCGCATTATCCCCTGTCCAGTACTGTTAGAATCCAGTAACGAAGTATTGTCTACCTCGTGGACGATCCTAAACACAATTATCTAAACGCAGCAGTGGCTGCAGTAACCGGCGATTAGTCGACGGACGAGTGCGCATACAGAATAACCCCGGGTCAACCGCATTATGCGGTACATTATTATCTCTGCTATTCTCGTTGGATACTTCACCTCCCTAACACAACCAAACATTGCTGTTGGAAACTTTTACGTTAGAGCGGCTCAGAGTGTTAATTTCGGAAGACTGTTTCCTCTATTAATCTAATTTTCTACATAATAAAGTAATTCTCATCCTCTTGTCCAAACATCTATTCCAATTCACTATTCCAATTCATTATTCCAATTCATTATTCAAATTTACTGTTCCAACTCACTCTTCATTATTAAACACCTCTATTTATACTTAGCTATCGTTGTTGTGTTTAATAAGACTTATGAGTGACTCGAAAATCAAAATAGCATGAATGTTAAAGAGAATAAGAGAAAAAAACCGAGGAAAAAAATAGAGAGAAGCTACATTCAGGTCACAGAATAACAATTGTAAACGCTACAATGCTCGAGCAGAGTCCGCAATGCTAAGATTGGATCTCTACCTTACAGGCATTCATCTACTTCTGAAACTCAGTTCACAAAAAGTAGAGCAAAACGAAAGCATGAAATAAACTTATTTTTTTTTTATGTCGAGTAACATTTTTTGAATCTATACATATAGAGATTTAAATAGATGATGCATTATAATTTTACCGAGGGGTCGACCACTTCGAGTCTTTTTTTGTACCTGGGATATATTTTTAAAAGAATATTCGGAAATATAGAGAATTTATCGGAATTGGGAATACGAATATGGAAATGTGTAGAAATATGAGGGAAAATGTAGGAAAATGAGGGAATATTTGGGAATATTTCTAAATATTCCCAACCCAAGAATTTCATTTGCGTGTCTATTTATCTATTTATTTATCTTTCTATCTATTAGAAAATAATCAATAAAATACATTGTTACGTTTATAATAATATAAGTACAAAGATTTCAGAGAAATAAATATATATTTTAAGGGAATTAACAGATTTTAAAAAATTAAAAAAATGTAAAAGATATTTTAAAAGAATTTGAATGATTTAAAAATATTTCCAAACATTTTCGAAGATTTCAAGAAATTTAACAGACTTTAAGGAATTCAAGAACATTATTTGTGCTTCAAAATTACTTGAAAATTTTGAAAATCCATAAAGTCTCTTTTGAATTTTTTAAAAATCATTTAAAATGCTTTGGAATCTTAAAATCCTTTAACGTCTTTTTAAGAAGAATTGGATGCACGATATGCATCAAGGATTTCGCGGGCGTTTCGATAAAGGGTTGCCCTTGATTCATCATCTAGTCTAATGTATCGATGTTCTCTTAAATTGATAAGAATCACACCTCCATTTACAATTATTGGTAAAAAATTGTTCCTTTCAATCGATCCACAAAAAATTCCGTCTTCTATTACTGGACGAGCGAAAGGATGTCCACGTACTCGGATTTCATTATTTTCATCGTAATAGTAAGGATTAGGAAGTCTCGTGCGTCTTGGCTGCTGTGGGGAATGATTAGCCACTGGAAGCGTCGAGTCTGAATTACTGGCCTGTGAGCTTAATTCTGAAAGAATAAAAATAGAAATTTACGAATATTTCTAATTAAAATATGAATTAGAGACGAGACGCGCGGTTTCAAAAAATTTAATAAAATCATTTCTTTCAGTGAATTGAATCTAAATTTGAATCAGTGGAATTTCGCTGAGCTACAAGTACACATTCTTATTTTGAATTAGAGAAAAATTATTAATGAAGTAGTGCCGATTTGTTTAATTAAAAACGACTAATTCATTTGTTGCTTTTTTACTACGAATTAGTATCACTGATTAAATCATCGTAATTTTTTTTCCACTTTTGAAATATTTTGTATTATTTGGAGATTAACACAGGTTCTTAAAATATTTACGGAATATACAATATATAATTCTCTCGTAAAGAGTGTGACTATTCATTTGTGGAAATGTTTACTAGTATTTATACTAACATCTGTCCTCTATTTCATCAATATTTTGTTGCGTAAATATTTAAAAAATCTCTGAATTTCTTCATATTACATTATTCAATAACAGTGCTATGTAAAAAAGACAAAGTCATTATCAAACAATAAAATCATAACTTTAAAATGATTTTTAAATATATCAGAAGAGTTGCGAAAACAGCTCAAAGTTTCCTCAAATTTCACAAGAGATGTCTGAAATGTACATATCAGATCTATGATAAAAAGTTATTCCATGTTTTTACGTCTCATAGTCAAGGTGAAAAAAGATGGCATTTTCAATTCAAGAGGGAAAACATGAAACTGGAGTATCAGTTACCAAATACAAATACGTCGTATTTTTCTGCCAGAGTTACATTGAAAAGACAAGCTTTTAGAAAACAAACATAAAAAGAAAATATTTCAGAGTAAGAATGGCAAATAGACATGCAAAAAGGAGAAGATAAATATGTATTATCTCTAGATTCACTGCACATGAAAATAAATTCCCAAAATATTTTCTTCAGATTTTCAGAACTTTATCTACATTCAAAAAATATTTTCTAGATTTATTCGCCGTATTATTCGTAACATGAACGAGTGAAAAAATATTCAAACGAGGCTCAGTTTCGCAGCATTTACGGTAAACCTACTTTCAAAATAGATTTATACTCCCTTAGAGAGTTAAAAACACTCGAGGAGAGTAGTTTATGGACACTTTGACAGGTATTATTTTATCTTAGAAATAAAAAGAAAGCACCTTCCGCTCTTACGTTTTTATTTCATTACTGTAAACTGAAAGCGGACATATCCATAGCCGACAATTTATCGTCACCACCTTCTGTGGATGCATTTTTAGACGTTTCGTATTTGAAAAAACACCTGCGAACTGACGTGGTACGTCGTATTTTCTTCAGCATAGAATTAATTTAAGATTATATGAGTGGTTGTGCAATAAACTGACACGTTTATAGTAGCGCGGAAACAGCTAACATATTTGATAGCTACGCATCCTTCTCTCGGAGTTCTAAAGAAAAGCATGCGCAACATTCTCATGCACGAGGCTCTAATAATCTCAGGATTATCACACATAATACTTTGATGACATAAGAGATTATTAATATACTCGTGTCTAGAAACTATACAGATTGTTATCTCTAACAATAAGCCGCAGCAATCGTAGCCTGAATTCAGGCTCTTTCTCTTCCTCAGCTCACTCTCTCTCTCTTCCTCTCTTTCTCTTTAAGTTATTCAATTCCTTCAGTTTTGACACGTTACTGTCCAAAAGTAACGCTACTTTTTACATTCTTATCAGAGAAGGTATTAGATTTGTGTAAAATTTGACCCCCCCCGTTTTTGTCAAATGTCCTCGTTTTGTAACCCCTTGAACCCAAAAAACATGTTTTTACGAATGTGTCTGTCTGTCTGTGAGTCTGTAAATTTTTAGTTTGTGAGCACGATAACTTTCGAAAAAATTGACCGATTTAATTAGCCTTTGGTATTCTCTTTTAGTGTCCTAAAATGAAGGTCAAGTTCGTTAACCAGCCATTTTGGACAAAAATTAAAAAATTTGGATCAGTTTGAAAATTTTTGAAATTTTTTTTTTTTAATTTATAAATTTTATTTACGGATATTTGTAGTATACAAAAATTCGAACAATTTTTCCTAATGACTTTTTTCGATGAAAAAAAATTGAAAAACTTATAACATTTTGAAAATCCAAAAAAATGAAAAAAAAAGAAAATTTAAATTTAAAGCCAAAAAACGCATGATGTTAAAAAAACTATATAGATAAAAAATGTTTTTTTTAACGCCCTACACGATTGGCATAACAGTTTTTTGAATTTTATTGAAATTTAGCACAAAAAAGCAATCTACTTAGCAAAATATTGCTAAACAGAGCCGAACGCGAAGCGGGAAGTTCTGATGAGAATGTGCTCCTTAAGGTCGATAGAACCTTAAGTAATTTAGTTTTCTAATTTTTTTTTGGTATAAATATAATTCTTATTAGCACTATATTTAAAAAGTATATTTAACTTACCAATACAATTAAAGAAAACTGCTAATATAATGAAGAGAGAACCAATGATGATCTTCATTTTCTCGAAATAGACGAGTTTAATTCTTTTAGAATTTTTTAAATGTTGAGCTACACTAATAATGAAAGAATCATATTTTCACGATTTTACTTTCTTATATATATGTACTTTATCTTAGTTATATAACGTGCTGTAAATATTTGCTTTTTATATGTTTCAGAGGTCACTTTAGTAGTAATATAACTTCCAGTTTTGAAATTTTCCATAAAAACAAGTATGGATAAGATAACACAAAAAATTTTATGAAGATTTATGTACCAAAAGTTTGGAACGTTCAAATGAACGAAATATTTTTTCCCAATTCTATTTTATCCAGAAATGTTATTTCAACTAAAAATAACCATAGACATTATAAATTTCTTCCATACAAAATTATTGTTAATGCAAATAAATAAATTTTTTAAAACTGTTTATAGTTTAAAATACAATAAATACAAAAATTCGTTCATTTGAACGTTCAGAACTTAAACCACATGAAGATTTCGTGAAACTCGCAATGCAAGATTAAGTGATTTTAGGAAATTTCCCAGTGGACAATAAACCATTGACATCCTAAAGAAGTCCTAAGGACATCTTTAGGATGTCAGTCCAATTGATGTCCAAAAGACGTCTCATGTCTTAAAAACGTTTTTTGGACGTGAGACGTCCTAAGGATATCTTTAAGATGTCCTCAGGATGATAATGTCTTTTTACCCACTGGGTTAAATCAATTTTAAACGATTTTGAAGAATTTGAAGGTTCTACAAAAGAGTTCAGAAAGATAATATCAAAAATAGATTGTCGCAATTTCGAAATCTAAAGCCACGTTCTCTCTCCACTTACACTGAGAGAAATTATTAGTCATGGCTACCCATATATTTTTTTAGTAAATAATATATTCTCTCTGATGAGAATGTAAAAATAGTTACAGCTATTATTTTCTAGTTTTGTAACAATTTTAAACAATTAATCAGTTTTGACAAAATTTTTAGAGTATACTCTAAAAATTTTGTTAAAAATCTTTAAATAAATATTTTGAAATATTTTAAAACTAATAATGTTTGCAAATATGCAATATTTACTTATTCTTCAATTATATTTGCAAGCAAAACCCAAGTTACGTTTTTGTTATCAGATATATAAAAATTTTACTGTTTGTTTTTTTTATTATGCGTCTAATCTATTTCTGTGATTATCACACACAGAGAAGAGGTAAAATCAGGCGCGTAGCCAGGAGGGGTTTTGGGTGTTACCCCCCCCCCCCCCTAAATGTCAGAAAAGTTGTCGTGGGTATATAAATATATATATTTGCTGACACATTTATGAACCCCCCCCTCCGCAAAATTTTTAAGCCCCTCCCGAAAAATTGTTCTGCCTACGCGCCTCGGTAAAATATTAAAATATTAAATTTAGTATTCCAGCGATATCGATATATTTTCTCGACTATTAATAAGAAATATTGATAGAGGCTTGACAGTGGTAGTTATATAGAGACTCTCGACATTTCGAGCAGAATCAAGACTCGATCAAGTATCGTAAAATTATTTGTTTATCCCTTAGCTGCCACACTTCACCAGAATAACATAGCTGATACACTGGAGTATTTCGTACCCCACCGATAAAAAATTATATTGCGAAGCGGCTATTGACTTTTTCCAAAAATTTTCTGATAATTGTTAAGAGTTGTTTTAGAAGAAAATATGGATTCATTTATGAAAAAATAATATTTAGTATTTAAAAAAATGTTTTCATCACTTGAAATCTCTTGAAATCCCTCAAATTCTTTGTTCTTTAAAAATCCTTTGAAATTCTTTAATATCATTTAAAATAACTAATAATATAACTGCACGAAATCATTTTTTTAGTCTGAGGAATTTGAGTAAAAATTTATGCATTTGAAATGATATATACTGATAACCAGCCTAAAAATTCGGGAAGAAGTTCAATCAGTCGCGGTGAGTGGAAAGTTTAGAGAAACTTCTATTGCCTAAAGCCATATTTTATATATCACGGGTTGGAGTACAATTTTCAAGTTCTACATTTGACGTGTTCAAAATTTCACGTGTAAATTTCATCTGTAAATTGTATTCCCCATCAAATTTACGTTAATAAAAATTTCACATATAATGATGAAATTATAAGTTATGTAGTTACAATATTTCATTAAAAAAAAGTTTTCAAGAATGTGCAAAAGAAAAAAAAGATATAAGAATCTTTCGACGTAAGGAAATTAAAATAAAGAACAATAAAGAAATATAGAAATGAAGAAATTTAAAAAGTATTCCGAGGATTACTAATTAAAAAGTGGTGTTGATATATATGTATATATTCTTGATCTCGAAGTTAAGACAAACAGAAAGACTTGAGAAAACTCTAGAAAGAAAGTTAAATTGAAATTTTGATTTTGATTCGTTATATCCTGAGTTCGATTTATTCCAGGAAGCATTAATATTTTTTCGATTTTATAACATGGAATGTCGAGGAAGATCCAAGCCGTCCGCGTAGAATTTTTACGGCAAGTCCGTTAAAGACAGTCGTAATTTAACGTTAATGTTTTCCTTTTTCACATTAATGCAATTTGCCCTCTTTCCCGAGGCAATTGTTTCCTACCTTTCTTACATCCCCAACGTTGGAGACTCATCCCTCGTCTCCCTGCCTTTCTTTTCACGTCCCCTATCTTGCTCTCCTCCTGTGTTGCCATCGCCTTTCTTTTTCGCGTCTCCGCTCTTTGTTTTATCATTGAATTACGTCTCGCTGAGCATTAACATTTTTCTGTGATTATTTAAATTTAAGACAATCGTGCTCACGACTGGTTGCTGGCTGCAGGTTGGCTGCTTGGGTTTAAATGGGATGGGTGGAGTTGCTTCTTCTTTTTCTTGGCTTTGCTACTTTTTTCCTTTTTGCTGTTTTTCATTCCAGGAAAGTAACCCTTGCTGGCTTTTTCTTTTTCGAAGGACAAAGCGACTTCGGATGCGAAACATTTTCTTCCTTTGAAAACGTGTATGGTCTCCAGTATTTGAATTATTTCCAAGTCATTAGCTCGAATTAATCTGATAAAGTATATATATGAAAATAACAATCACTTATTATTATTTGGGGATCTTTTTTTTTCAAATTTTCCATATCAGCGTTGTTGATGTAAATTCCGTTGTAGATGCACAATGCACATAAGTTTAAGCGAGACATTGCCGGTAGTCTTTAGCAGTGTTATGGGTCCTTCTGGCAGTCCTGTTTTACGAGGCGCAATGCCACTAAGTCACTGCTGACCCGTGAACCTTGTTCGATGATATATGAGCATAGTTTTCACTCGCAAGTGGCATTACCTTTCGCCTCACCTTGTATGTATTTGCGCCTCCACAAACCACCGCGGTTTTACTGTAATCCCTGTGTTGTTATGTAGTTCTAATCTCGACGTCCAAACTGTAGTAGAGTTCGTAATTAAGGAATTATTGTTGCCTAGATTAGTTCTAGCGAGGTTCGCATAGAGGCGATTGAATTTAAAGGCCGTGGCACAGCCTCCGCTTTGTGTACCACATTATGGAGTCACGTAGGAAGGAACTGGAAACTTCTATTGTCACGAGTCAAGTAGTAAACTGTCTCTGTTGGGAAACCACGTTCATGTATACAAAGTTCCTGACGAAATTGCTAATTACAAGATCATTTCGATTTTGTAATTAGCAACTTTGTAACTAGCAATTTTGTAATTAGAAATTTGGACAAAGGGGTTGTTGCATAACATTGGTGGCGATTTTGTTTCAATCGATAATTAGTTGACAGGATGAGACGTGATACCTCCCCAAGTCGTGGGGAATTTTAATTATGATACTCTTCTATTTGAGTCAATAAATGAAACGAAGGATCGACCACTTTTGGTCGACCACAAAGTGGTCTTCACCACTCATACTTTAAAATTTATGGAAAATTCACACAATTCGTGCAATTTCCAAAAAACCAATCAGGTTTTTCAAAACAATGTGTTCGATATTTTCGAGATATATGTACGTAGAGATGAGTTGGCTAAATGGGGAAATTTATGCACGAGAACCAGTGGCGTAGATAAGAGGGGGGGGGGATCAGGGGATCAATTTCCCCCATGAGTCTTTTAATATCATGTTAGAATTAAGAAAATTACTCTGTTCCATGTTTATTCATGTTTATACTTAAATTTTTTACCAAGTCATATCCCCCCCATCGAAAAAAGCTATCTACGCCACTGACGAGAACTATATGTTTCATGAAAGATAGGTAAATATTATTCTAATGAAAGTATTGTGATATCTTATCACCAATGGTATCACGGGATTGACATATCCTAAGTTGTATTACGAAAGAATGTATACTCAGGGGCGTAGCGAGGGGGGGGGGGGTGTCAGGGGTGTGACACCCCCCCTAGCATCATGCCGAGTCGGCATTTTCGGGATTTTCGGGTAATTCGATTATAATGTATATTAAATAATTATATATCAATTATATAATTCGATCATAAATGTGTATAAATTAAAATCGCTGTGAAGTCACAGTCGGCAAATCCCACTTATTTAGTCGGCATTTATGACAATCTCACCCCCCCTAGCTCAACGTGCTCGCTACGCCCCTGTGTATACTTATCATTTATCACAGAAAAAAGCTTTTATTTTATTAAACAAGCGTACGCACAATCGTCAGATAATGAAACAAAGTTTAAAATCCAAGTATTTTTAACAGAAATATGAATATTGTCTCATTGGGAAATAAGTTGAGTAAATAAAGCTTTTATTATAAGTAACGACAAATAAACTCGAAATATTCCATTTGCTATCGTCTCCGGAGCAGTAGTTGAAAAAAGCAGAAGATCTTTATCTAAACTGTGTAATTTAATGAAATTTAATTTAGTAATTAGTAAAATTGTAATCGAGCAAAACAAAAATATCAGAAAAAATGTATTTACATCTGTTGATTTTTTGTGTCATTTCGTTGCAAGGAATTATCGCGACATCAGACGAGGATACCAGTAAGTAAAAATATACCAGCTGCTATGTATAAATTTAAATTAAATGAATCTGATGCTATCGCACCTATTAAAGAACAAATAGTATTGTGATATTAATTTGTAAAGTACTTGCAGAAGAATCATCGGATTTTCTTGTACGTAAAAGACGTGTAATTAGTCACTTGTGCGGGGGAGAAGTCATAACGCCAATGGAATTCGCTAATTTCGTTGTAAACATTAAACACGAAGGTCGTGCCCATTGTGCAGGTGCAATACTGTCGCATTACACTGTCATCACTGCTGATAACTGTTTTCATGATAAGAATCTAACGCACTACCAAGTTTTATCCGGTTCAGCAGAAGACCACGGCGGTAATGTTCATAGAGTAACAGCGAAAGATCAACATTATGGCAATCCTCCATATAAAAGTATTGACGGTATTGCCTTGATCACTGTGGATCCACCTTTTGAGTTTGATAGAAATACTGGCTACATACATTTGAACGAAAGACCTTTATGGGCAGGCACACCGGTTACTGTTAGAGGCTGGGGAATCAGTTATCCATTAAAGTACGTTATCATAATAATATTTATTAAATACGTGAAACATAGCTATTAATATATGATTGTAACTTTGAATATCCGATTTTAGACCTTCACCAGTGGGAATGCAACGGGGACTACGCTCTATCACTCTACCAATAATGAACCATAGAGCTTGTCAAAATGACTGCCGAAATTACTATCCCATTACGAATAAACATATTTGCACATATCAGGAAGAACAATACTGTTCACTTGGCGATGTTGGTGCTCCTTTAATTTTTGACCGTAAATTGGCTGGAATTCACGTTTGGAAAGGAGACGACAGAACTGGAAGAAATCCTGATGTTTATGTAGACTTGCACAATGCCGAATACAGTTCATGGATCGAAGAACATACACTCTTGTTGTGAATTAGTGAAAATTCACTGATATACTCACTTAATTGTATGTAGTATTATTTAAAAACAAATAATAATAAATTATAAACTAGGGTCGAATCTGGGCCATGCTTGGGCGATCTGGCGGCTATTCATGTTGTAACATCACTTTCTTAAGATAGGATTACTTCCAGACAGATACTTGCAGAATCCATTTAAATTGTCCCTCGCCTTTTCCCCAAATATATCGCTCGGATCTCACTGGTTTCGTCTCTTGTCACTTTGACGCGACTACGAACTCTGTATCTCCCATGTTGTCAATAACGCCAATTATAGCGATTGACGCAACGCATCGGCTTGGATCGCTTTGACATTTCGGCGCGAGCGATTGAAATGAGGCTAAAGCCAGATACATAGGGCAATGGGGTGTCGCCATTCACGACAATGGATCAACCACATGCAGCATGCTTGGCGTTAATAACGCTAGTACGTTGCGAATGACATCAATTCTCAATTAGGCACGTTGGGAATTGAACATTGAACCGCGGATTCAGTGATCGCTAATTAACTCAAAACCTCTCGTTTTCCGCCAACTCGACGGATCATTATCAAAGCTTCTCTACCGCCTAAGCGCGTGTGAACATTCGCGTGAGAACAAACCTCGCCAACCATAGACTAGAACTTATAGTTCGAACTAGTTTCATCTTATTTTGCGGTTTCTTTTTCAGAACCCGATTCAATTTTCAGCACGTGTGATTTAATGGCTGATAAACTCTTATCGCAAGCCAACGATCGAGTCGGACATTGTCCTAGAAACGAGAGCAAACCTCTTCATAATTTAATCTTCCCTCTTCTTCTGTCTAACAATACACGCTTTGAAGTCAGGTTTAAATTATGATCGGAAATATTTTAGGTAAAATAAAATCTTAAAGTTATGGAAGATTATTATGATATTATTTAGTTTGTAAAAGTGGGATAATATTTCTTTCGAATAAAAATGGGACAAAATATATGGAAAATAGAACTCCAATCCTCTGAAGAATTTTAATCTCACTTTTACAAAGGAAATATTTTTATCCACTTTTTGCTTTCAGACGCTCATGTGAAAGTCAGAGATAATCCGTCATTCACCGTCGCAGTAGTGATATACTGGGATTTTGGCATTCGAACTTTTTTCCCTACTTTTGTGCCTTGGCGAAAGAAGCACGAAATTCGTTTTTCCGCAGATTCGAACGGACGGGTATTTGTGGGTTCGAAGGTACCAATAGATTGATATACATATGGATGGTGAACGGACATAGAATGCCGAATCCAATGCTTTGGGCGTTGGTCGATTTTCGGGAGATTTGCTCGACTCTGATAAACGTGCCCCACTTCGAGTTATCCCATCTACATCGTGTCCGTATCCCGCAGGACCGAGGACACTCGCGAAATTTACCGTGTATTAATTGTCAGATTTATTACTGGTGAGCTTTCGCATTTCGAAATCACCAACCTAAATTCCAGAATTCACGGTTATGGAAACCTTGTTTTACTAGGGTCGTGAAACCCTAGATGATTTGTCGCTCATCCTGAGAATTTCCAAGAGCAATGTCTCATGTTTCAAGCACTCCCTCATCCTGATCAGGTCCTTCTTGTTTGAATCTTCGTTTCTGCATTTCCAATAGCCAGTAGAAGTTTCGAGAAATCGTTTTCCTTTATTCATGTCGTATCAATTTATAAATGTCTGCTTCAGTCTGCTTCAGTCCATTTACACCACTTAAATTTTTGCTATTTTTTACTACAATAATTTAGGAATTACGCTCGCAACTAACAGTAACTTCTTCAGTAAGTCGTAACTTCTCAACAACTGTACTTATTTCCTATTTCACATTTACCGAAGAGTATATATTTTCAAGCGATCCATTAAGTGGAGCTTTTCTTAATTCTCTGTACCTTCTTTTCCTTGTAATAATACTAATAAATAAATGGAGGTAAATTACGGACGGATGTAGAATTAAATTTAAATTTTTCCCGAGTTTCCACAGCGTTAATTGTGTTTCGCCCACTCCGTGTGACTCCTTCCAGTTTCTAAACGGATACACGCGCTATTTGCGGCACTCAGAGTATATGCATGCATATATACAAACGTAGTGAGCGAGCGAGAAACAATTACGAAGTTTCTATTGGCAATCCGAAACGCCGTATATACACCCAAACAGCGGTTTCGTCCAGAAAATATTGCGGCGGGACGAGCCGACTATTCGAAGTAGTTTCAGGCCCGCGTGGCATAATTACTATCATAAAGTACTCTTGCAGGCCTGCCCACCACCTCTCATTTCCATTTATGCATTTATGAAAAAGAGAGCCCGTGAGGAAAGCCGAGTAGACACGGGTCGAAGAGAAACGCTTCGTGAAATTGAAGGGATTCTAAGGGCAGGCGTAAAAAAGTAAATAGGTCCTATTTCTGCTTACGATATACAATATACAGTATACTAAAGACTGTAGAATGTACATTTTACACGTAAAACGTGTATACAAAAAAAAGTATTGCTGCTAAATACGATGTTAACGATTTCTCGTTTCTATTCAATATCATTTTATTTCGAAGGGTATACACTGATCACTAAATATTCCCAGATATTCTTGGTATTCTTGATATTCCAAAATATTCCGATATATTCTGAAGTATTCATAAATATTCACAAATATTCCCCAATTCCCCTTTGCGCTCTAAAAGAAATATCTAAACGATAAGTGTATCGAAATATTTGTACGTTTTCTTATTCATTTCCAGCTGAAATTATTATACGTCTCATTAATGTTGACCTTGCTATAAAAGTTGGTCGTATGATTGAGTTGAAGGATTTAAAAGGATTTGGATAAATTTACAAAGATTTAAAAAAAAATTTCATTACTTACATTTTTTTTTTTTAATTGAAATGCAATCATTTTTGTGTATTTTGTGGAATTTTAAGTAATTTCAAGAACTCTGAAGAGATCTCAAGATTTTTTTAAGAAAATTCATTGGATTTTCAAGTACTTTAAGAGATTTAATAAGATTTTGTTCCATTTTTACTCTGAAGAATTTTTTATCCCACTTTTATAAACGAAGTATCTTTATCCACTTTTTACTTACAGCCGTTCAATTATATATTACATATTATGTTCAAATATAAAACAAAAGATACAAAATTTCATGATTCCAAATTTAAATTCAACAATTTTAGATCCTTCAAATAAAAATTTAAAAATTTTAAGACAATTACATTTCATTATATTAAATTTTGGAAAACTTTCAAGAATTTTATGGAATTTCTAAGTTTTTAGAGAAATTTGATGGTACGGTAAAGGAATTAATATAGTTTAGAGAATTTTGTGTAATTTTAAGAAATTTCAAGGGACTTTGTGAAAGTTAATGGAGTTTTATGGAATTCTAAGGAATTTCCAAGGGTTTGATAAGGACTTTTAAGGATTTTAAGGACTTTTACAGGAATTTAAGGTATTTTTATGAATTTTAAGGGATTTAATGTTATTATATGGGAGATTAAGTACTTCTATGGGATTTCAAAGGATATGTAATATATAATATATGGATTAAGAGGACTGTATGTAAAGTTATTTCTAAATTACCTAAATGAAAGCAATAGAAAGAAATATTTGATTGATCGAGAACGGCATATGAGACATGAAACTGGGAAATACGTCATACCCTAGATAGAATCAAGTCAAAGAAATTTTCAATCGTTTTTCAAGAATGAGCATTTTTCTTTGCGAGGGAAGGAAAGCCGTCACATCATTCGCTTTCGGGAAAATCTTTCGACTCTATACTTTTGGAACCAATGGCGCATCCGGAAAACGTTTGAGGGAACAACGAAAAAAACATGGATTCCTCTCTAGTCGCGCTCGGTTGGTTGGTATCACTGCTTTACGGTACAACGAACATTGAAAATACGAGAGAGTGAAAAAGACAGAAAACTCTGCACTTTCTACAATCTACAGTGACAGATTCTTCTATCCTTCTGTCCATCCGTCTGTCTGTCACTCGGTTCGTCGAGAAATTCATCGACTATGAAACCCTCTGCGAAATACGAAATACTTCCTTTCGCCGTCAGATACATATACAAATTTTAACAACGAATTTTATTCCTTCAAAAAAAAAAAGAAACCTATTTTTCATGTAACTTTAAAACTCAAAATGTGCCATTTAAAAAAAGCAGGACCATTAGTTGTTTTCAGTCACGTATTATAATTTCCATCACTATATTCGGTTAATAATTTATTAATAATTAATTTCTGATTAAACTACAATGTGATATCATTTTCATAAGTGATGTGGATTTAATTATTAAAATATAATTAATTATTTATGGCATATTACATATACTCTCTACGATAATTCGCGTAGGGTATGAAAATATGTTGACCCGATTTTCAATCGCATTAATGTTACCTTCCAACTTCAAATCGCTTCATTAAAATCATAATATGAGGCAAAACGAGCCATAAATTTTCATATGCGCTGCGCTCATGAAATATCACAAATAGTTAATTTCAAATTAATATTATGCATCTATGTAAATGAAAAAAGCAGCTTGGAACTTTATGATCCAATTTACATATTAGTGCCTATAATATATTTATCAAGCATTTAAAAATCGATCAGTTTTGTCATTCCCTGTCATAAAATAATAAAAGTTTATGCGCAAATAAAATAAACTTGATCAAATTCATAATAACTGTCACTGGATAATTTCATTGAAAAGTGTATTCATTAAGTGATGTTTTCTTTACTTAATATTTTATAGTTTCTCTCAAATAATTATGTATGCTTTTTCCGAGCGCAAAAGAAGCATAAAATATATTTTCGCTCTATAAAGAGGTTTTCACTGAGAATTTTATATACTCCTTACTTTTTCACTACTAAAACCTCATGTCTCTTTTCGAGTCGATCGTATAACAGCTGCTCATTCTCCTTCCTATCTCTCAGCTCGTGAAAAGCTTTCTCGAATGCAGACACGCTTTCCTTTATGTGGTTCGTGAAAAAGTTCTGAACATGTAAACGTTAGGACGAATCAGAGCTACGTCATTTCTACGCGAGTAGCCACTTTCTCAATTTCGAACTAAGACGACACTCAATGCAAAACCTTCTTACTTTGATTCATTTCTCGAAGTTGGCCTTTAAACAAAAATAATAAAACTGAAATGTCTGCGTTTATGTGACAATATAAAATCAATGTAATATAAAAATTTAATACCCATAGAATATATCCCAAAGACTTTAGAAGTGTCTATATGTATATGTAAAGACAAATTTCAATTTATTAACTTCCACCTCTCAATTTCCGCCCCATTTTTCAACCCCTTTATTCCAAACTTTGAACATGAAAATTAACTGGTAATTGTAAGGATTCGTTACTTAATTAAACAGAATCAAAGGGAAATGTGGACAAAGGAAAACACGTTAGGATTCGTCATTATTTTCATCAAGCTCTAATAAGATGCCTTGCTAATGAAAAAGTCCCTTTTCAATGCCTTATAGGCAGTATAAATTATCTTTATTATTTATAAGAACTTTATATAAGATATTTTTATATCTTGAAAAAATGGGGCGAGGGATTTTATCTTTGAAAATTCAGATAACATCATTTTTTTCGTTCCACTCTAATATAAAGTTAATAAAGACTAGTAAAAACTAACGTGTTTTCCTATGTCCACATTTCCCTTTGATTCTGTTTAATTAAGTAACGAATCCCTACAATTCTCAGTTAATTTTCATGTTTAAAGTTTGGAACGAAAGTGTTGAAAAATAGGGCGGAAACGAAGGGGGGAAGTTAATAAAGGAAATTTGTCTTTACATATATTATACACAGACACTTCCAAAGTCTTCGGAATACATTTTAATTGTATAATAAAATATAATATAATTGATATTGTATAATAAAATTTGTATAGTAAAGATGGAATCGAGAGTTCGAGAGTTTGAGTGAGTTTTGTTTAAAGCGAAGACGCGTACAAGAAAAGGGGGTGAAAGTCGAAGAAGTAAATTGGTTAAGGGTGAAAATTTTCAAAGTATCCGGTATCCATAGTAGCTACTGGACAACTTTTCTCATTATTGCGATCGATGACGACCCAATTAAACGTAACTAAAAAGCGCCATCAACTAAATTGCTTCGGGCGATGATGCTGATGTCGCAGACGTGTGGTATTAAATGTAGCAGGAGAATGAAAAATAATTAAAAAGTATGTAAAATAAAGATGCAATGAAACGTAAAGAAATATTGAAACAGATACTGGACCACAATAGTGTCTTGTTTTGAAATGCATCGGCGCATCCCCCTTTTTGCCATAAAAGCACATGTTCAACATTTAATTATAGCTCTATTTTCACGGCAATTCTTTGACCCGCAGCACATGACAAACATTATTCTCGGTGGCAATGCAAATTAAAACATTAATCAATTCACTATAAAACAAAGCATTTAATTTAACTGAGTGTGGTCGACTGTAATCGACGAATCAATTCGCTGAAATTTGAATTGCGTGTTTCGATCTGACGCACATGAGGACGGATGAAAATTTAGATCAAACATTACTGAAATTAATTGTGTGCGATCAGAATCTGACGAATAATTACACGGGGAAAACTGGATGTTAACCCGTAATACTTGGGTATTAAAATATCCAGTTTTATCTGTGTATATGGTACACCGAGTTTTCACAGATGGATAAATTGACATATTTACATCTAAAACAAATCTGCTGATAATTATAAAATATTTTATTGCAGGATAATAATTGCATATAATTACTAGCTATAAATTTAGTTTGGATTCTCATCCCGAAAAATTAATTTAACTTCATATTTTATGAGTATGAAGTAAAATTGTGCGAAAAAATAGCCTCCCATGAATTCTTTAGAAATTTTCTAAAAATTCTTTAAAATCACTGAAAATTTAATTCAATTCCTTAAAATTATCTTGAAATCCTTTAAGAAATACTGATATCTTTGAAATCTTGTAAAATTTCTTTATACGATTTAATTTTCCTATAGTTCGTGATCATATGCGAGTTTTAAATGAAAAAATTAATCCATAATTTCGGAAAAATTTCAATAGAATTCATTGAAAACCAGCAATACTTGATAACTGCCTCTCTAAACTGAAGTGTATGGGCATTGGGCAGTGGATATTGCACCGAGTAAATTTAAAAAACTCTCGATGAGACTGTATGATATGAGAATGCAAAAAAATCCGTTTACATGTATTCTCTCATGCGTTCTCTTTCTCTCTAGTGGACCGAGCTTTCACTTGGTGTAGAGGCGCACTCGTATCGTTTTGTTTTCAATTTTCCACCTTTTAATACGAATCAGTGGCCATTTCGCCACAGTGCGGAAATGTTATAGCCGTAAATACGAAAAAGAGACGTGAGTTCGCTCGCGCGCAGAATTCATACTCTGTCCTCTATGTTAATGGTTATTACCATAATGGCTGGCGCAATTGAAGGGACGCTTCGAAAAAAAAATGTCTCTTTTTGAAATATAAAAAGACAGATTTCTGAATGTGCTTTCCCAATATTAAAATCTTCCTTTTTATTTGGGGAACAGCTTTCAAGTAAATTGACAAATATTTATAGATTGAAATTTTGGTTTCAATTAATGATAGAATGCAGCGATTTATGTACATGACAGTTATACATTAATTTCAGTACTCAATTTCATAAAAATCTACCTGAAGAAATTAGCATACATTTTTAACAGTTTACATTCGAATATATATACATTGAGATTATGAGTATACAAAATCAGTATACGCATGGATATTGATTTTCTGCAACAAGTTTATAGAGTTAGATGTTTATTGAAAACCAGTTGTATGCTTTGAGCTGTGTGGTTTATGATTGAAAATTGTTTCTGTTTGCATCAGAGTTTGACGTATTTAATTACAGATGAATAAGCACGTCTAATTCCATTGTTAATTATATCGTAACTTCTGCATTTAGATCCTTTAAACAGGAATAAAATAAATCTGGATTTATATATCTATTTTACGCCTAAATATATTTAGGCCTTAAATAGAGGCTCATGATTTTCTTCAAGACATAGTATAACGAAACAGTGAAAGTTTTTTTGATTGACTTTGATGATTATCAAAGTTAATATATTATCTTTGATAATCGTCAAAGTCAATCAAAAATATATATATCTTATATATAAGAGACGCAATGGGGTGAAGATGGAAGCTGGGTGGATTACTGTATAATAAATGCAAAATTATGGATAAGTAATTAGTTAGGTGGAAGTTGAGGCAAAAGCTGGTCTAATCGAGGCCTCTCGTTGGTCTTGGTGTAGTGAGCATCCTGTGAGGTGGAATATATTAATTATCGTTCTCGGTGGCGTTTGAATTTTGAAACTTGCTGCCATCGAGTGCTTCGAAGCTGTATTCGTCAACGATGCTTCTTATTAATATAATTAGAGTCCAATTTCACCATGAGTTTGATATACAATTAATCAATAAATTACTATATATATAAACAAGCCCAGTGGAGACTGTTACTTATTTATTCAAATTTTAATACATTCGTTAAGTATGTTCAATTTAAATTCAAAAAATGTTGCTTCATTATTATAAGAAACATGTAATGCAATGTCAGGCAAAAGAGTTTTATATTTGGAACAGATTGATTATTTTAGGAACGCCTGTTTCAGGTAATGTTGATATAACCCTGGTATCTTCATCCCTTTCACGTCATCTGCACGTGTCATGTAGGGATTCGAGTTTCGCTAAATTTGTTTCATGTTATCGCGAAAGCTGGAAGATAATTCCATGCTGTTGGATAAATCCTTTCTTCTCCGGCAATATCTCGCATTTCTTCCGTCCACACACGCATTCTGGCCTTTTTTCATCATCTACTGTCCCACCCCATTGGCTCGCGTCTAGCCTTCGGAGTTCCCTTATCTTCCGGCGACAAGGGTTAGAAACCCCGGCGAAGTTTAGCGGACTCGAAACGACGCTCAACGAAGCGTGAAAACCCGACGCCACGTGAAAACCGCCCGCCCGTCGCGCGAGTCGTAGTTCTGCAGTTCACTTCCGCCTTCCGGTCGCGCGCCCGGAAGTGACAAACGAGAGAAATGGAGAGAGAAAGCCACTATGACTTCTACGATTTTTTATGTAAGATATTAGGAATTTTTATGAATGAGCTGTATAATTTTAATCCTTCATTCGGTCTTAATTGTATACTACACCCAGAAAACAGTTTCTTTGAATCAAAGAAATATTTATTACAAATCTGATTGGCGTTTCAATGACTTGGAGTTCACGAAAATCTTCGAAATCCCTTAAAATTCTTAAAAGCTTCTTGAAATCACTTGAAATTCAAAAAATATCTTCAAAAATCATAAAACTCTTCTATGAAATCCTTAAAAATTCTACAAAATCCTTTAAAATTCATTAAAATTATTAGAAGTCTCATAAAATTCTATGAAATCGTTTAAAATTCTATAAAATCCTTTAAAAATCAGAAATATATCTTGAAATCCGTTAAAATTTTACGACAACCTTTGAAAACGTTTTAAATTCTACGAAATCTTTTAAAAGCAATTAAAATCTTTTGAAATCCCTTAAAATTTCACTAAATCCTTATGGAAGTCCCTTCAAACTCGTTGAAATCTCTTAAAGTTTCACAAAATTTTAAATCCCTCTGAATTCTTAAAATTCTCTTAAAATTGAATGAATTCCTTTAAAATCCCACGAAATATTCCGAAATCCCTGAAAATTCTACGAAATCTTGAAAAATCTTGAAAAAGCTCTTGAATTTCGTAAAAATCTCTTAAAATTCCTAGAAACCTCTTGAAATTGATACATAAAAAAGTGGTTTATTGAAATGTCTCGAAATTCTCGCATACACTGTTGTTTCAAACCTGATTGGCTTTTGAATGACTTGAAGCTATAAGAAGTAGAACAAAATAGTCACAAATTTTGGTTTGCTAGTTTAATAAAAGCTTCTTACTAATTCAGATTAAGTTTACTGAATTTGACTGATTCCAGAATTTTGGTTAGACAATTTCAGATGGTCCCTTTTTGAACTTGTACTCTCGACAATGACAACACTGACGTAGGCATTTAAGATAAGTTATAGAAGATAAACCGTACATCTTGTTCTCAGAACATACAGTTTTCGTTGTTACTCTCCTAACTCCGGATACACCCCTCGTAATATTCTGCCATGTGGATTTGACGAAGTGTATCCTCGTTAGTTTGCTAGAGGCAGTGCTTGGCCGACTGAAGAATGAACAGGAGCCATGTTAATCTAATCTTATCCTAGACACGTTCTGCGAGCTAATATAAGGGAAGCCATCTCGGGAAAACGGAGAGTATGTAGTAACTAAAGCCATACTATTAATCCCTCTGGGCGTAAGAAACAATTTTGACGTTTAAAAGTTATTCCGAATTCTGTGCAAAATACGATGCAAAATTTTGAGAATACATTTTTCTTCTGATTAAACAAATAATATCTACATCTGTTAATATTTTGCATCCGCTGGGAAGGCTAAATCGAACTCTATATTTCTATACTTTTTTATTTTATTATCTTTTGTGACACATTTTTACGATATTTAGATAAAACTAGAAATTTTTTGATCTATTCTGTGAGAAAATATGAATTTTTTACAGTTAGTGGTGTTTTAACTGCTGTGGGAACCCAAACTCCTTTGTTATAATAAAAAAATTTGAAAAAATTCACAGTTATTTTTTCACAAATGGAAACTTTTTGATAGATGTGTTCACAAATCAAAGGGACTTCAATTTTTTTAACCACTTTAGTAGAAATACTCAAAATAAGCTAAAAAGTTGACTATTTGGTTAACCATTATTGAAGGTTGATATTACTTTTTCATTTGTCAGAAACAGAGTAACCAGACACGTATTTTCTCCTATTGTAATCTGGAACGTTTCACTTCTATTTCATGAATCGAATTTCTGTCACATTAAAGTTGAAGCCCGCGTTTTCAAATAACTGAATAGGTTCTGCTTCATTGAAATATATATATATTTATGAAGTATATGATATACATAGGAGTTGAAGTGCCTATTGAAAAAGAGTAGTTCGCTAATTGCCAGAGTAAAAATGTGCAACGAGTGGCGTATCCAGTAAACTGGGAGATATAAAAGAAAAACATATGAAGAATTATGAGAAAGCGCTAAGCGTTCTAATGCGCGATGGTCAAGCGTTTTCCGTGACCATTCATAACAGTTTAGCGCTATTAAGCCGACCAGAGGACATGAATGAGCTTGTGTTTCGGTTGAAAACGGTACGCGTCGACCATATTTTTGTTAAAGAGATTATATGGCGAGTTTGTGCACTCCACTAGTGCGAATTAAATGGTCTGTCTGGTTATCTAAAGGCATTAATAACCTACAATGGTAATACGCAGACTTCGAGTCTTTCGTTCGAATCCGAGATCTCGCAGGGGTTTGCTCTACGACGAAGTCGCATATCTCACGAATCTCTTATCACCCCAGGGAATACTCATAATAGCCCTTAAGCCCTTAACTGTATCCGTAGTCTAGAGATTGAGGTAGAACAGAGTGAAGGTAATGTTTTTTAAACAGGCTGTAAAAGAAGTTTAATGTCGAGGGATTGAGTTCATTTATTCATTTATTTTATTTTATCTGGTTTTTCGTATTTGAAAGAAATTTGAAGAAATTTCTTCTGATTTTAAGGAACTTTAAGGGCTAAAAAGATTAAAGGATTAAAAAATATTTCAAGGGATGCTAAGAGTCTTTTATTGATTCTAGGGATATTAGGGGAATTTTAAAAGAGCTCAAAAAGTTATCAGAAGGAGTTTACAAAAATTGCTATAGATGTCACAATATTTCGAGACATTTGAACTGATTTTATCGAATTTCAAGATATTTTAAGGAATTTCACTTTATTTTATGGAATTTTAAAGAATTTAAAGAGATTTCAATATATTTTAAACGATATAACATTTAGAGTGATTCTAAAAAGTAAAAAAAAAATATTAATTATTGATTATTAACTATTGGGTACATATTAGGTATTATATAAATAATATAAAATATGAAACTTATAAAATTAATGTGTCACAGTTATTTGTACATCAATTTAATGTTTATTAATTGCTTGAGAAAAAAATTTGAATCAGCATATTCATTAATGCTGATATAAACTCTGCAACATTCGACAACTGTCGAATACGCTAATTCAAATTTATTTCTCAATTAATTAACGAACATTATATTAATGTATAAATATAACAAATTAATTTTATAACTTTCATATTTTATATTATTTCTATAATTATTCTTAATAATTAATAATCAATAATTAATAAATACTTTTTTTTTTACTTTTAGTGAAATATTTTTAATTGTGGGTATTTTTATGACTAAGTCCATAATCAACGCTTCAAAATACATTGACAATCAAATATGGGTAAAAAAAATCAAGATTCGATGTCATATTTTTCACGTTTATCCTTGGCTGTATTTAACACATAAAAATAGCGCTACAGCTATTTTTTTATCACGATTTTTTTGATAAATTTTTTTTATTTATAACGATACGTTAATCCGGTCCAAAGTTATGACGAAATAAATAAAACCTTGAAAACTTTATAAACATATAACATATTTTTGCTTTGCGTATTCGACTAAAAAATAAATGACGTTCAGAAATTTCAAAGAATCTGAAAAGATTTCACGATATTTTATATGTGAATTTAAAAAATACCACGAGATTTGAAGGATCACGTAAAATGTATTTAAATCCCTGGAATTCGATCCAAATTCTTGACATCGTTTAAAATACTTTTAAATCACAACATCTTAAAATCATTCTTCCAATTTCAAAATACATATCTTAAAAAATACGGGGTACAAATTTATGGCGCCTTACTTTTAGCAAAAGGAGTGCAAAAACGAAAAGTTAATCGCGCGCGGATCATTAGTTAGATCGCTAGTTAGATTATAAAATAAAATAAAAAAAAGATTTCCAGACATTATTATTTCAAAGATTGGCTAACCTTCCTCTCAATATCAGAACGTGCGGAAGTATATTTTTTCAGATTTCCCTGCTCCGTTATTGAGTCGAAAAAGGACGTATTTTTCTAGGGAATATCCTGGGTTTTTCATTGCCACACAATTTCTATCAGTAGAGCTCCCTTCCTCTTGAAAATTATACCCCACGTATATACCCATTTCCCTCCGCAATAATATTGTGTTGAACCAACACTGCCGAGGATGATTCGAAGTTAATCCACTAAACAGTAGACCGCTGCCACTTATCGGAGGGTTTAGATGATAATTGGAAATAGTTGAGCAAGAGTTTTCCTTGCTTTAGAACCGGGTTTGTACATCGAGGTTCGTGCGATATGGTTTGCCCTGAAGCCATGGTATCTCGGGGAATTACTGTATGTCGTATACTGCATGGAAACTATTTTGGTTTTACCGTAGTTTTTGGCACTCGAGGGGCGACACAAAAAAGGCTGCATGTACATACTCACTCGATGCTCGTTACGTTAACGAGGGGAGGTTTCACGACACGTACTCCTATATATGTAGTGGGATGACAGAAAAAAGAAAACATATAGGAGAAGTGTACTGTATATAGTGTATGTATACATACATGAGTCGTACTCGCGTTACCGAGAGTAATTGTCGTTATTCAGTTGCAGCTGAAAATACAAAGATCAAACGCAACTCGCCCGACTCCCATCCCTTAGTCCCTCAGCTCCCTGCTAGCGAATAAACAGCGAACGAGAAGGAAAATTGACCCGAGTGAAAATTGCGAACTGGAATCGTTACATCGTGTTCGAGTCGTTGGAGAACAAATATTTTCTCCCAGAGATCAATTTCCCGAGAGTTTCTCTTATTTCTTTTACAGAATAAATGGTACTTAAGACATTCGTTGTAACCTTCCAGTTAAATGTATAATTTATTATTTTAAATAGAGACGACTCAATTTTTTATGAAAAGCTATAGGGAAATAAACTTTGCACATTGAATGTGTCAGTAGACTTTTTCTAGATTTACTTTTTTGCTTCACAGCCATCAGAACTGATTTAGAAATGAAGGAGTACTTGATCATTAATGAGAGCCGCTTGTAACCAGTAAAAATCCAGTGGTACTTGCGCTTTGCAATTGATTTTAATTTCGAAAACATGAAAGTTGAAAGTAGATATAAATCTCTTGAAGCTCTTTTTTGCTTTTTCACTCCGGAATATTCTCTCCAACATTTATGAAATTTGTACTGAGAAACAGTGTAGAGATCGTTTTTTAATGAAATTACATGTTCTGTGTGAAATTTTTAAACTCATTAACATAATTTATTAACTTCAAATGTTTATATTAAAAATTTGTCTACTCTCTCTGCTAATTCTGATTCAGTGATATATAGTTATCGCTGATTCAGATTAAGAGAGAATATATACATTTTTAGTAGAAAAACATGATTAAATTCTTATTATTTGAAACAAGCACCATTTAACAAGTTAAATTGATACCCCTAATAACCTCGTTTTCAACATTATAAATTTAAGAGTGAAATTTAAGATTAAATTTAAATTTAAATTTTTTAAATTTAAATTTATAATAAATTTAAGACCAACTGGTTTAACATGAAAATATTCTTTTCGTGTATAAGTTGGTATGAATAAGGTTACATCAGCAAACTTTCTATAAAGTTATGGAAGTTTATGTGATTAAAAACTGTCGATTTTGGAAATGAAACTTTCAACCAAAAGTTTGAAGTTTGGCTTTCAATTTCTAACAAGAATTCGAGAATAACGAGAAAATAAGTATGAATTTCATTTTATTTAGAATGTTCCTCGTTTTCTAATTGCGAAGAAAGTCAGGATAAGAATTAATTTTTTAAACAATTGACCATTGGCAATTGTTAATAAATTGGAATTGCTTAATAAACTAGAAGAGTTTCCCTGGAATTTCCAGTCTGGAATATAAAGAATCGGAAAACTGTGCGATGAAAATTTATTATTAGCAGCTGATCTTGAGTGTTAGGGGAAATAACGTGCTTATCGTATCGAACGTTTTCTACGGCTTTGCTGTATGAAATGAAAGCTTGGTACTGAGTGTTCTCCAAGTAAGAAGAAAGTCTTCCAATTTGAAGAGTGCCGAGTCATCGGCTCTCAAGTGGACCACGTTCCCGGGGAACAAGAGGTAGGTTTGAGTTCTAGGATAGGTACATAGTATAGAGATAAGAGGCGAGCCTCATTTAACGGAGGGTCAGGGGTTGGCGAGGGGAGTGGTTAGTTCATTTTGTCGAGAAATCCTGCACTCTTTGACCTGATGAGGTTCGCAGTTCATTTTCAAGATACGTGGTCCCAAATTCTGGTGACCGATATAGGTTCACCAACTACCACATAATAATGCATCTAATCTCTTCTCCACATAGCTTATCAGAAGAAGGAAGCTTGCAGAAAAAAAACTAACTCGTGCAGAAATTGTCCCATTTAGCCCTATTTAAAAAGGGGGTTTAACGAGACCCTGATTGGGATTTCTATTTTCAATGAAAATATTTTAATATAATTAGGCATTTATCGGGCAACGACATAGTAATATCTTATTAAATTTCAAATGATTTTAAGGAATTACTAGGGTATTTGACGGGATTTGAAAAGATTTAGAGTTTTTAAGTTGTTTTTAATTTTTTTTAATTTAAAATTGTGTATATGCTTAAAGGACTAGTCAAAATCTGATTAGTGATACACTTAATCCGTAAGCGGCTTGGGAGATATCGATGTCTAGCGGACGAAATCAAAGCAGATGGATATAATGGGCGTGAAATCTGAGGCTTATGGAATATGGGGTAATTTGTAAATTTTGGATTGTGCTTACTAGGACGTGTGAGATGTATACTTGGAAAGCCATGCTCGTTTGTAACTATGTTGACTTACGTGCTTATAGCAGTATACAAGCTGTTTGCTTTGTACATAAATACTAGACTAACAAGTCGTCATTGTGTCGAACGACTGACGGCATCAATAACTCATTCTTCATTGAATTTTGATGGTTTTTAAACAGTCTTCGTTTGATTTAAAGTAATTTTTCTCGTTTATTTACTCAATGATTCATTATACTATTAAATATTATACAACAAAATATATTTCCATGACAAAACGGGAAACGGTTAATGAATGAGGGTTTCATGAACACTCACACGTAAACTGTTGTAAATGTAAACACTGAGATGTAAACTGTTATTCAAACTCTGTGCAGACTATCTCTGAAATCGTAACATCGTAAGCTTATTAAAGATGAGTGCGCTTTAAAGTATAAAATACTCATAATAGTATATTCATTCACCAAAAATGTGTGTGGTTTAAAACATAGTCATGCTATATGTGTAAGTCAACGATAAAAGTTCCTTACTACTCAGTAAAACATGTATTTATCTTTGTAAACGCTCGCCTTCAGAAGTAAAAGTTTAATCATGCATTGTTTATTATGTTTCGATGTCAATGCATTTTTCAAGTTTGTAATAATAATTATTTTTTGCTAAAAGTATGCTATTTACCTCCACTTTATGCAGACGCAAGTAAATGGCCTAGTTTTAGCGAAACGAACGTAAAGTTGGCGAAACTAAATTTGCTTCTATGGTAATTATACCAACTGAAAAGTGATAGAAGGAGCCCCAGTTTTCGATAGTTTAATCAAATTGGAAAATATTTTTAAAGATTTGGACATTTTCTTTGGAATTAACCTTTTATTCTCACTTGCCGACCACAGCACTGTGTCGCGAAATGTTCAGCCCATTACTATTCATTAGGATTTTTCCAGGCAATATGTCTTCCTTAAGTTTTTTCTTTTTCTCGTCGTTTTACAGGATGAGGGACGCTCCAGTTGGTCGCGTTAAAAAGCGAACATGAATTTATCATGTGGTTCGTACTTAATTAAATACGTGCCAAAAAGAAGTGTTCACCTCAGTAGAAATAGGGCTCACTTCATATGCATTTGAATTCAACGAATGGAAGATTCACACTTGGATAAAAGGGATAAAAGGGTTCTATTATTCTAAACTGGAGTAAATTAGTTTTTTAAATTAAACTCTTGAATTAAAAAGCGTTTCCATGTATTTGAGAATCTAAAGGAAGTTCGAACACTTATTTTTGATTTGAATCACACTAGGGCATAGAACCTCTTGTAAATTCGAGTATAAATTCTATTCTAAATTATATATGTTGAATATCATTCATCTCTGTATGCATTTAAATTGTAAAATCAGTTAGGAACAATAATTGCTCCTTGTTTCTAAAGCAGATTGAATAATAGTTTAAAGAAGAGAGAGGGTTAAGGATAATTGAAATTGTACGATTGGCATCTTGTGTTGGGATTACCGTTAAGATATCATTGGAGATTTAAGGCATTGCATCAAAGTCGTGCAGGGCATTTAATGAACGCGATCGATCTTCTCGACACTCACTTTCGATAGCTTGGTCGATCAACGTTAAAGATCAACGAGTTACTTTTGAGACACCGAAATCTCATCCAGGAAATCAGTAGCTTAAATCTTATAAGAAATAGACATATAGTGATGAACATTTATATTATCTTGAGAAACACATGAGACGTTCTTCTTCCCAGATATTCTTAGTATTCTTCATATTCTTGATATTCCAAAATATTCCCAAATATTCCGATATATTCTCTATATTCCCGAATATTTCATAGTTTTCGTTGAAAAATTCTTCAGATATCGATTCGTTTCTTATTCGAGGATTGATTTAATTAGACTTTATCGTGAATCAAATGAATCTTGATTTCCGAGATCATTCCAGTGTAGGAGTTGATAAATCGTCCAATCAGTTGCGGCGATGAAGTTCTTCGTCTTATCGTCCTCCTTGGAATACCTTTGTGGCCTACCATGAAAGCAAACACGAGAAGGTTTAGCCGGAACTTTTAGAACAATCGCCCTCAAAAATCATCCGCTCGATTAGCCTGAAGTCTCGGATTGCTACAAAAAGGAAGGGAAGAAAGAAGGACAGGGAAAGTTCTTCCTCAAGAAGAACTTTCAAGAAACGCTACGTGCACTAGACAAGAGAAAAGAGATAAGACCTTGCATATCTTATAAGGTCTTCCGAAAGTCGCACTAAGAAAGTTCTTTCCGAAGAATGCTTCTTGATATTAATTTTCTTTCATCAAGTGCTCAAAACAGTTTTCTCAGTTAGTGACGTATGTAATAATTAAAAGTACATCAATTGAACGGCATAGATTTAATATTTTTAAAGTTTTATGTCTAGTTTTCGCCGTTTTCATGTTTATTGTCCTAGATTCTCGCACCTCTGATATTAATTTTCAACCTTCAAACGGGCCATCTATACCTATAGTTTATGACTTTATATATGAGCCAAGTAAGAGGAAGGAATGGGGGGGTGGAAACTGCCTCGATGCGAGGAATTGGGTTGGGAAAAGGACTCCTTATTTTATCGCTGCCCAGTTATATTGGGACATAAATCATATTCGGTAAGTCGACTCTTATCCCATCCACTTTTACTGGAGATATTTGGTCTATCCCTAGAGTTTTATCGCTATTTATGATTT
>CAJFCP010025878.1:146080-163125 GCA_904066005.1 Synergus itoensis | reverse complement strand
TCTAAGATAGTCAACCTGAATATCTGGATATTCAATTTAAACATATTAGATATTCAGGTTGACTATCCAGATATTCAGGTTGACTATCTTAGAAGGCTGTCCTATAGTTGACCCTCCAGATTAGCGATTTGACCCTCCAGTTTTCTCTGTGTATTTGTCAGAATTGTAAATCATAATCACCTTAATTGTATTAATTTTAAATATATAATAAAGAAAGAATAATTCTTTGTTTAATTTTGAAAAAGCGGAAATTATGCAAAGTCTGAGTTTGAAACATAGTAAATGGCCTGAAGGGCACAGTTGTTGCAAGATAAACAGAAGTAATACATTGAGTGTACTCTGGAAAATTGTAGGAGTTTCGAGTTATAACATAATTTGAAGACCATTCATTGTGTAGCATTCAACGCATTCAACTAACATAAGGACATTATAAATACGATATACTGATTTTTAAGAAACATAGTTTTAAATTAGAGAATTAAAAAATCTTTTTCGTAGAGTTTACCAAAAAATTGAAGAAATATGATGCACATTACAACCTTTTTTCATGCATTATTCGTCCATATTGCAGTTTTATGTCTGATCTTGTGCTCGTAATTTGAACAGGTGCAACTTATGATCATAGTATTTTTATTAAAAATACGGTCGTGACATTTTGACACATAAATTTTGTGCGCAGTGTGAAAAAGCACAAAAAAAGCACTTTCTTTACACAGTGTGTAATATGGTGGTTCAAAAATGCAAGGAAAAAATTTTTGATGCTAAAGGGATGCAATTTGATTCCCCCAATTTAAGAGCAAATTTCAAACTATGACGTCACTATTTTAAATTCGTTTCATTATTAGTCAGGGCACTGAAACCCTGTTCCCGTACTTACATTAAAAAGCTAAAAATTAATTAAAAGTACAGTATTTAAAATAAATACAAAATTTAATGAGAAGACCACCTGATATATTTTCTGTCATTTCCAAAAATTTCGGCAAAATATCTTCTTTATTTTAAAAATAAGTTACTTGAACTTTAGGATACATACGTATTCTAGGATCTGCTTTCTTCCAAAGTAATAAAATTCTTACCTGAAGAAGTAAAAGTTAGGTATCGGTAATTACAAGTCGGTGGTTAGTACTGCGATTCTTAAGACGCGTAAACACGAACCTACTCGAATCACGTTCATCGAGTACTTCATAGATGTTTGTGGGAATGGGAAGCCTGTTTGCGGGGGACTTCAAAGATTTTATGAAGTAATAAATAGAGCAAGGGCTTCGTGTTAAGCACCCACCAACCTACCCATCTTCCTCTTCCACAGCGTCAGCTATCTTCAACTTTTTAATAGAGCGACCCGAAGAAGAGAAGGTGTTCGTTGAACGGTCAAACGACCCTCCCACTCTTTTCGTCTGCCTCACTGCTTTTTCCTGCATAAACAGCAGGTTATTAACCGGTACTATAACTGCAGATCGTATCTGTCTTATCTACATGCGGCTTCTCCCCAACGAGGCTCTAGGCTTCTAGGAGCGAAATTTCTTCTTGTGTGGCGTTTACAAGGAGACTCGCTGAGATCATTTTTTATATATAGCCTGGCTCAGAAATGTGAGAATCAAAGGCCTGGTCACTAAAAAGGGGAAAATCATTTGTAAAGTAATTGCAGACCTTACGGAGTATGTGGAAAGCATAGGGAGTTTATAGAGGTTTTGATAGGAAAAAGAGATTGGAAACTTTGTCTCATTATTGTTCCAAACTATATTATTGCTTTATACTATTTGTTTTGTACTATTTTAACCAGGAATAGCAATTTCTCTCTTTATATCTTCTATTTCTATTCCTCCCTATCCACTTTTGTCAATAGGAAGCGTTAAGTGGAAAGAGGCTGAAGTTTAGTTCAATGGAATCTGATAATGGAGGATAAGTCGAATGGTGTCGTTTTCGTAATGGATGCAAGCGAGTTTTGAATCTTCTTGTAGAGTAGGTCAGGATACATCAATAGGATTCGTAAGCTGCTTGCAAGTTGCAAGGATTCAGAGTTTGAAGCTTCAGTAGTCGTCGGGTGATAATGTAAATGATGATGTAAAGGATTTATGGAACAGCGTTTCAAAGTATGTAGTTTATGTTATTGAAAAAGTATTTTGCTTTTAATTAGGACATCATTTCTCAAATAGATAGGGTATAAAGTATCTAATCATGTTTAATAACTATTAGATATTTTTTTTAAAGATTATAAAAGAAACTCTTCTTTGTTTCTCTCTCGTACTTGAGAGAATTATTATCTCTCTCGTCAGTTCAAATTTTTATTTAAATAATCCGTGCGTTCAGTCTGCAAGAGGGTATAATTTAGTTTCACCGACGTGACATAAAGATAAAAGTTATGCCTTTTCAAGTATACTTGCCAAGATTCTTATATGACAGCACGAACTGATTTATACTCTTTTGCTGAAGAGATAAAACACAATGGTATAGTCATTCCATAAGATATTATTTCGCAATTCAGTTTGGAATGGAGAAAATTTCAAGGGTTGAAGAAGATTTTAATGAAGTCAGGATAGGAGATTAAGTATAAATCTTTTTTCAACGATCTGTTTCTAAACGCTCTTTCGTTCGTAAACGTTTCTTAAATTTGATACACTACTAAAATCAGCGAACTGAAATGAAAACGTCTCATTTCACGTATTTTAGACTAGAAACGCTTAAAGGGTCTTTATATTCCTCGTAAATGATATCGGGCTTAAAGATTTCGTATATGAGGAAAAGCTCGTAACAACAGTGCAAACGCGTTGAAAAGAGCGTTTCATCGATATTTGTAGGGTTGCGTTTACAGCATCATCGTTCCACTTTAGAAGTAACGACTTTTTGACGCTCGACAATGTATTTATCCCTGCGCATCAAGCACTTTCTGCTTAACGGCAAAACAATGCGCGTTTCCTGCTCGGTTCTATTCTAAATTTCAACAATTCTGTGGTGAATGCCGCAGTCGCATTTTACAGAATGAAGAATTAAAAGTGCAAGATGAGAGCAGCGTTCTTTGTATCCATCTTCATTCAAGTACTTGATATATTTTTTTTTGATACAATGATATTACTGTTCTGTAAAATTAGTAGTCTTCTTTCTTCGTGGGTAATGCTAAATGCATTATTATCATTTCTTTTTTGAAATTCCTTCATGGAAAAAACTGCTATGCTTGTCATACAGAAATATGAAAATATGGTACTACTTGTACCTTTTGTGGTTGTACTATATTTTACTATTTTTGTGGTTTTGGTATTAATTAAATACTACTACTATATCGTTGCCACATAAATGTCCAATTATATTCAAATATTTTTGATAAAAATAGAAATCCCGACCAGGGCCTCATCAGAACCCCATGATTTTAAATAATGAGACAATTTCTGCACGGGCATACACCCAGAAAATTTTCTTTCTTTTAAAATAATTTTAATCCAAAGAAACTGTTTGTTTAATTCAAGGATTTTTTTGAATCAAGGAAATATTTCTTGGACCGTATATCAATACTACAATTTCTTTGACTCAAAAAAAGTTTCTTTAATTCAAAAAAACTGTTTTCTGGGTGTAGCATTCATAAAATTATGATAGTAAAATCAGTTTATGTCACATAACTTTCCATACAAGTTCTTGTCTCAGATTATGTGCATGTAGTTCAATTTACATTTCATTATCGATGTAATCACTGCTTAAATGCATTCTGGAGGAAGAAAATTGTTGTGAAATTTGCGAAGGAGTCGGTAAGAGGATTTTGGGAAAATCGTACGAATTTAAGTGACGTGGGAAAACAGGAATGTGAGGCAACGGTTTCACATCTATCATTCCCATTCTTAGCTGTCGCAATGTATATCTGCCATTGGTTGCTTTCGTCAGTCCATACGATAAGTATGAGCCCAACGCTGCTCAGAGAACGAAGAAGACAAATGACTTTCTATGATGCTCTTCCCTCTAACAAATTTGAACGTGTTCATGTTTCCTGATTTTCTCTTAACGCGGAAGCAGGTCGCTGTTTTAATGGAATTTACCGTGACAGGATAAGCTTTGTGCTTATCTCGATAAATTGATTTCCCTACACGAAACTTTATAATCCAAATCTGAAATGGTGAAGAATGATGGTCTCCTTCATAATTATAAAGATATACATCATCATGAGAATATGAATTATGATGTAGATATAAATTACTGGATTTAGAAAATGTGTGGTCAGAGACAAAATAAAGTTAAGACCGAATGGGATAGAGCAGAGTGGAATAAAGGGAAACGAATGGGACCAAATGGCGTAAGTTGATAAACGAAATGGGAATAAAACGAGTTAGGAAAAGTCCGAAGGGGGTGAAATAGGATAGAGGAAAAGTTGTTCCGGCGAAAAATACCACGGAGACCAAATTATAAAGTGAAAAACCTGATAAAGAGATCTGTGTTGCAAAAGCCTAACAAGTTTGATTCAATAGATAAAAATTTAGTTTTAAAGATAGAGTCTATCCTAAAAATCAACTGTTTATCAACGAGAGAAAACTCATATTCTATTTCTAGAAAATTTTCTTTTTTCTTTTATTCCTTCTTGCATAAAATACTTCAAGTATTTGGGACATAATGTGCAGGTTAGTGGGTCTCAAAGACAAATTGTAAAAATAAGATATCGTCTGGCGATAAATGCAATTTCCGTTATAAAATCTTTTCCTTTGCTGGTACCTCTTCTTTCATACATTTTTCCGATAACGTCGCGAGTTATCGTCGCATCGTTATACGATTCTTCTTCTTCTACTTCTTCTTTTCCTTCTGTACTGTGAGGTGTGAAACTCTGGCAGTTTTCTTATAAGTGCCGTACACACCAACCGAATGCAGAGCCACTACCGCGCAGTTGAAGCTCGTTTTTTATACGCCGTAAACCTTAACGCCTCTGGTATAACCATTAAACACCGGACAGAACGTCTTCTTATAGTACACTCATACTTATCCACGAAACGTGAAGTTAAGTTTAAAGAGTGAGACTTTACGCTCGATTTATGGACGTGACAGAAGTTTTTCTGCCTCTGTGCTTCAGCAGGTTTACAACCGATTTTCTGTCAACAATTTCATGTAAATGTACTTCTGGGACCGATTCGATTTTATATGAATACATCTTCAAGTGGGCAAATTGCAAATGAAGAATGGTTCTTTGTATTGAGACATAATGTTTAAGAGTAATATGTGTCTTTGTGGGTTTGAGTATGTGTAACAAAGTTATGATCGTACATGTATGTTGGTACCAGATGTTTCGCCTCTAACTTTTCGTTCGTGAAAACGAAATAACCATCTACAGCGCCGGCTGTCCTTGCTCTACACATTAAACTTTGTCTGGGTAACGAAAAAACTGTTGCCCAGATATCACAGGCCAAGTGCAATTAACCCCAGTATATGAAATCATTAAAAAATTCATTTTTAAAATTGAATGTCTAGTACACTAAAAGCTTGTAAGTTATACAAAAGCAAACAATTAAAGTTCAGTGCTAGCAAACTGTAGGTATATATATATATTTATTTATTTATTATCGTTCATAATAAACAATAAAACGATAATTTCAGAAAAAAAAAGACATCTTACTACTCTTTTTGGATAAAATAAATTGAACGATGATAAATGCGCGTGAAATTTTTCTTTTGTTCTGCAATTCAGCTGAAGCACACAAAAGGTTTGAAAGTTCACAAAGGACCTGTGGTAGTTTAAAAAAAAAGCACGTCCTGATATCGACAAACGGTGTATTTATACTAAAATAATATTGAAATACAGTTATACCTTCGCAGCGGGAATATTTGATAGCTATTACGACTTTCCAGGGCACGATTCAGAAAAGAAAAGAGCATGAATGAACGTGAATAAAAGGAAACGGTGCAACGCGTTGAGTCCTCTAGTGAATGAATGGAAAATTCGATGCCCTCCAATATAAATATATGCTCAGCGATGGAAAGAGTTTACGAATATCGTTCAAGTAAACACTCCCATTTTCTTTACTTTAATTTCCTTTCTATCTTCACCTGCCTTGCTCCCTTTTTTTACCTTTTCCTATCACGGTAATGCAATTTCGTTGACCCTCGTAAGGATTCTCATAGAGGCTATCTGTATTTCGCATCAGGTCGTTCCTACAGTCTTTAGATCTTGGGCTTCTCGAATTAAAGTTCTTAACAGTCTTCTACTCAAGGCACGGATAAAATGATCGCCATTTACGTTATATTATCCCTCTTCAAAAAATAAAACTTTTCTCTGCGCTATTAAAACACATCGAAATTGAAGCTTGCAACGTTTACCACAAGAAAAATTATTTTTCTTTGTAAAAAGCACGAGACCTAAAATTTCATTGCTCTGAATGGTTCCATTTGATGTCGAAAGAAGCCCAAAACAGTTTCAACCCCTTACAACATTAAGATCACCCACACAATCCACCCTCATAGAATGACCCTGAAAATCAACCCTTAAGCACAAAAAAAATCATTAAAAGTCCCAAAACTTCGAAACCCTAAATCTAATTCTTTTAAATGGTTCCATTTAATATTTAAATAATACCGAAAAAGTTTAATCCACCTAATTCCATAGAATCACCCTCAAAGTCAACCCCTAAGCAAAAATAAAATTATTAAAAATCCTTTAGGGTTGATTTTGAGAGTGATCCTATGGGGGTAGGTGGATAAAATATTTTCGGTCTCACTTGGACATTAAATGAAATCATTCAAAACAATAAAATTATAGGTCTTGAAGTTAGAGATTATAATGATTTTTTGTACTTAGGGAATGATTTCGTTCTTATTTTTGTACTGGATTTTATATGAAAAGGCTACGAAGAAAATTCGATAAAATAAGAATTCAAAAATTAAATTTAGACTGAAATTGAATTGGTGGAAGTAATTCCCTCAATTTCATTTTCTCTTTGCCTTTCAAATTCAACGACAACTAAAATTAGGCCTTTACCATCTCACTGTTTGCCAATTCGATTGGATTCGGGTCGATTTGATTGAAGGACAATCGAAATCAAGATTATCTTCAATGTATACCTGAGATACTTATTAGATTTACATGTAGATGGCCCTCAAGCAGAGAGTCTCTCCGAGCATTTCCTTAGATAGTTCACACACCCTCCGGCATGATTTCAAAGTCAAAATCGCCGAATTGACTAACTTGGAATAAATTAGAAGTTTCCCTTCACTTAACATTCAAGAATTCAATAATAAACGTGATTCACAAATTTACAGTTAATTTAGGTGATTAACTCAAAGTTGGAAAATCGAATTCAACTTCTTGAAACCTTGAAGCTTTAAAATCATGAAAGTAGAAAAAGTACGCATTGGCAAGACACTTTGGAATCTTTCCTGAATGTTGCCTGACAAGCGAATAGGGGCTTATGAATTTCCCCCAAATTCAAGTATCAATTGACCGAGTATCAATTTTCTCTAAAATTTATTTATTAGAATTTCTAATTTTTTTATTGTCATGATATATGTTATGACGGATTTCTCTTGAATTTGAATAAATTTTTATTAATTGATCCTTTTCTAAAATTTAAAAACAAATTGAACCTTGTAACTAAATACATCCGCCCCCCCCTCTCCTCCATCTACCATATTTTAAGAGAAAATTGAACTAGTTTATTGTCTCATATTGTTGTAGAATCTGGAAAAAGCTCTAATACAAGTACAAACCAGGTAATTCATACGTTAATAAAGTTGTTCTCTGAGTCATTATGAGCTGTGCAATGAGCCTGTGATAAAACCAACCGCGCATATTTACTTGACAGTCATTAACTAAATCGAGTGCAATTTGCTGAAGGAGACAGATCTCTGTTTGCACATGGCGGAAGTCACAAGTTTATTGTGAACATTCGCACCGGAAGTCAGTGCAGGTTTACAAAGGAAATTGTCGGAAAATCCTAAATGCTATGAGAATTAATTTCCCCTAAAAATTAGATAGAGAGGTTTCCAAAAATTCCTCAATTTAAAATTCAAAAAGTTCTTTGACAGTGTATTTGCATATACCGTAAATTAAATTTAATATATTACCATATGTTTAAGAATTAATATAAAACCATATCAAAATTAATATAGGGTATATTAATATTAATATAAGATATATTAATATTAATATAAGATATATTAATATTAATATAAGATATATTAATATTAATATAAAGTATATTAATTTTAATATGGTTGCATATTAATTCTAAAACATAATGTTATATTAAATTTAATTGACGGTATATGCAAATGACTTTACTCATAGTATTTATATTAAATTTTGATCAGTTTTTTTAACAGTGTACGTTTATGGTTAGATGTAGAAAATAATTTCGTTCGCTCAAAAATATTTTTTTGTTTCCATTTAGGAATAAAGGAAATCCAGAGTTGCGCGAGTTCAGTAAAATAGAGATAAATGGCAGCTTCCAACTGTGTTTGTATTCATAAAAAAATATCGTCCGGATAATAATGCGATCTGATAGCAGTGCAATATTGACAAATGGGCAAAATCGAAAAGGTCTATATAAATCACCATATGGTATACGAATCGGTCATTAATGCAGATATCGATCCTTCTCTATCTCAGGGAAATCATGATTACGATAGAAGGCATTTAACTGTGCAGTACCACGAGAGAAATCGATGTATTATCAATTATACGATTGAAATTTATATCACAGAAGTTAGAGGTAGTAAAAGTGTCTCCATGCGTGCACATTATTATTGACGTGAATTGAAATATTTAAGTACTTCACTATATTATGAAATATTGGACTACCTGTGAAATATATTGATAATGGCAAAATGCCCCAAAAAATAAAAAATTATTAATTGCAGATAATCCTTTTAATGAAATTATCGCATCTGAATGTCGAGGGTTGCAAATATGATTTATTGTATTTAAATTTTGTAAAATGATTATCAGATTTTATCGAAACATTTGTAAGAGTTCTGTGAGTAAACCCTTTCGGACAGTGTGTGTTTACGAGAGGTAAATAGGAAAGGGGTTTGCTAAAAAATGACCTCGTAAAAATCAACAGAGCGAGAAAAACGTTCTCCAAGGATTAATTGACATCTGGTAGGAAAAAAAGAAAATTATGAGTCTTAAAATCTTTAATTTATTTGAATCGTGTTCGGAAAGTACTAAAAAAATGCCGATTAAATAATCGTTTTATATTACACTTTAGTGTAATTGTTTTTATTACACTTTAAATGAAAATAATGCATCAGGATCGAGTATATTTGATAAATAAGGGCATTTCGTTTCTTATTTTTAGCTTGTAGGGAATGAAATTGGAAAAAGAGGGATTTTTATCAGTTTGATAAGGTATTGATAGGAAAACGTGAGAAGCAATTGAAAAATAATGATTATGTTAGACGTGACTCACGTGACTGGCCATAGTGGAAAGAGGGGAATGATTGGTTGAGGTGGAGGTGTTAAGGATGGCCAGCATTCGACCTTCCCTTTCCTGTCGTGTGGGGAGAAGAAAAATGTTCTTCCCAACTGAGCTAACCCCCGTCCCTGGGAAAGCCAACTATCGATGTCTATCGATGTCCACCAGAGTGATTGGCCTCCCACAGGGAAAGGGCTTAGCAACTTTTAAATTTGGCACCCCACTAGAACTGATTTTCTCCATTTGATATTTTTAAATTACCATTGTTTAAAACCAAAAGCCTAATTTTAGACATACAAGTTTCCGAATATTTCTTTCTAGTTGTTTCCAAAAGTGTGAGTTTAAGAAAATGAAAAAATTTCGAATTAGGAGAAAGAATTTAAAAAAGGGGCAAACTTTTCTTAATTAAAAATTATTAATTATACAAGGTTTTTTTTTTTAAACTCTAGAAAGTTAGACACAGCAGTATAAGAACATAGAACACGTTCCCGGCGGGCATCGCAGTTTAAAATTTTTAATTGGGTAAAATTTAGATTCTATTTATTTCTACTTTGTAACTTTTTTGTATAATTTAAAGTTTTTCTAAAATATGAAACTTCTGAAGTTAAAAATTTTTCAGAAAAATAATTTTAGAATCTATAAAAGGATGATCGATATTTTAATCCTGAAAACCGAGTTATTCATTAGAAGAGGACATGATTAACTTTCGCAGGAAGTTAATGACATCAGTGAAAAATAGAGAACATTCCATCAAAGAGTTTCTCTTTCAGGGGATGAATAGTGAGAGGAATCTGTTGGTCAGTTTCAATGACCAGTCATCTGTTAGACCCCAAGTGACCTTTGTCATCATTAAACCACGACAAAGGGAAGTGCAATAGCAACCCCATTTCGACTTTCTTGTGTACCTATCCCTAATGACCCAATTAAAATGGTATAATTTTATTTGCGGGCAGCAGCACCCCAGCCTCTATTTTGGTAACCCCTGAGGGACTCGTACCTTTTTCCCCAGCGAGATCCCTCCTAGCCCTCCGAGTAATGCAAACATGCAACCACGAGTTGGGTATTAACTCGGGGAAATTTATAGCTACGTTAGGATGTTCACACCGTCCAATTAACCTGATTAAGCTAATTAACTGTCATAATGAAATCGCAGAACTGAGAATGGATGCACCGTGTACTTTTGTAAACAATTTGCGAAATCAGATATCGTACAATTAGGGAAATCAAGGCTAATTTATGAGCAGAGTGTTGATCTGGTAATTGTGGAAGAGTGAAATTTTTTTTTTAGAGAACTATCAAAGATTTTTCAACAAATAGAGAATATACATAGAGATTAGTTTTAAATGGACCATAAATGATCCGCGTGAAGAGATGCGGTTGTAAATGCGGTCAAAAGTAAACCAATGTTTACATCCCAATATTGCATAGAAAGCTTCGGATTGCGTTGAACCATATTGGATTGCAAAGTGCTCGAGAGTACGTTCCGACATGAAATCATTACGTTCCCTATATGGTGAGATATTACGATTGGTGGTTTTGGCAGGGAAGATACGAATAAAAGGGTATGAGAGGTCAATTTGACTAATGGGGTGTCTCACCCAGTCGGATTTGTACGCCTGCCGAAAACACGTCGAATCTCCGACACTACCTTGTCACCTTGTCACCCTCATCTTCATGAGGGTGATTTCGATCACGCCTGTTAACATTGTGGCTGACTCATCCTTTCTGCTGGACACTTATGTTTTCATTTTTTTTTTCTATTTTTATATATCGAGCCATCATTTGTTTACTCGATGCTTTTGCCAAAGAAGAGGACAATGTGAAGAAGGTTTTGATATTGAGAATTTGAATAGGAAATTGCGGTTTAGATTCAAAGGATGCAGATATTATACAGGAATTTTAAATAATGAATGAAAGAGGACATGTAATGAGGGTATATCAGCTGAGAATGACACAGCATCCGTTGCCTTGGAACGTTACGGTTGTGTGCTTGCGATCGAAGTTTAATGCTTTTTAAATTAGCTGTCGAAGCCAGTCCCGAAAGCGTATCATCTCAAAAGAAAGTTTCGATTAAATATTGAGGGATTAACGTTGCATTGTGTAAATACGATGGATCACTAAATTACTTCTCTCCCTTTATGGTTTCACTCCAACCACTTTTATCACAATTAAATATCCTATCCGTTTTCTTCATCTGATTTTAACTGATTCTCCTTTTTCTTATTCTACATGGCTCGTTTTTAGTTCATTATTATTTCTTTCTGTACGGGCATGATTCAATTTACTGATGTTGGAAACAATACTTTATTCCTCCTAGAATATTAAATGTCATTCCTTAATTATATATTTCAAAGAATGGATGTGAATAAAGTTGCGAACGTTCAAATGAACGAAATATTTTTCTCAAATTATATTTTATCCAGAAATATTGTGCAAACTAAAAATAACAATCAGGATTACAAGTTTATTTCATTCTTTATTATTTTCAATGTAAATGAATCAATATTTGAAAATTTTTTATAGTTAAAAATACTATCAATACAAAAATTCGTTCATTTGAACGTTCAGAACTTTTCAATCATAAGGATTATTGGTTTAATTATTTTGAAAGCGGAAATTCCGTTCTCTTTGACTCTACAGTTTTCGGAAAGTATAATACCGAGGAAATGAAAGTTTAAAACCTAGATGAATATAACGTAATATCGAGTAAGGCATTAACATGGTTTATTCCGTATGCTTTGAGCGGATTTACAATTCGTGAATGTATGCTGTAGCAGGTTGCTGACTTATGTGCGCTTTCTAGTTATTTCCTTTTCAATGGTTGTGCAAGTCTCTCAGAAGTTCAATTGAAACTAAACCGTTTCCAAAGTTGCGACCATTGAAAACTACTCCCGACTATATAATAGATCTTGATCGTATAGTATAATTACTGCATTCTCAAACTGCTGGGTGAAAACCGTCAAACTCAACCAATCGATTACAACCATTACTCTCGGATTGCGAAAGGAACCAAAACTAAACAATTTAGTAGGATTGATTAATATTACTAATGCTTGGAACAAACAATTCTCCATTTCTTCCTTTCACTCTGAGACAGATGAAATTTTCATCTTTTATCTTGATGTTTATAATCCGACACCATCATATCTCAAAAGGAAAGGAAACTGTAGCAAAAAGTCCTTAATTCGATTCTCTAAAAAGGGGATCAAGATATCCTCTAAGAATTCTGTCTTAAATTGTCTGACACCCTGGCCCAAATGTGCTACAAGTCGAGTCACGTGCTCACTGAGATCACGTACAGGACTATTCGCCCTTCTCTCGCACACACCTTTGAAAATTTCAGGAGAACAAGTATATTGTACATAACAGTCTAGGAAATTACTGAGTAAAATTTCCCCAATATCATAGACGTGTAACTTGAAAATTAAAGCTGTGTAGATCGAATTTCCCAAGTATGGAATAACCCCTTCTCTACTCATTTCAACCTCTCTTTGCATCTCAATAATTATCGTTTCTCTCCCTCTCCCCCTCTCTCTCTCTTTCTCTCTCTCTCATGCTCTTTCTCTATGAATTCAATGACTAGAATTTCGTATTCTGCATAGCTTTGCGTTTCGGAGCTAAACTAAGTGCAGTTTGTGATCACCGGCCATCATAACCCTGGGGTGTATCAGGGTGATTGGGATACGTGCCACATCTACCCTATTTGGGTCATGAGCTCATATTCCGCGCTAACCGGTCCTGCGGATAAAATTAGATATCCTACTTCGGTGGTATCCTGTTGATATTATTGTTCCGTATATTCCAAAGGGAATCTAACCAACCGAAAGGATCGAACATCAGTGACCACCGGGTAAATATCAGAGTTGGCAGAAAAATACGTGGTTAGACAGATAAGTGATTGAATTCAAATGGAAAAAGTTCAAGTGCACCAAGCTTTTATGAATTGTGAACGAATCGCCAGGGATGACAAGAATGGATATCGGAACAGTAATAATCTTAACTTCAACTATCATTTCAAGAGATTTGAAAATATTCAAAGGGATTTCAAAAAATGTAAAGGAATTTCTCATGCTGTCTGTAATAAACTGCATCTGTTGTTTTACAAATTAGAAATTTTTTCGGTTGGAAACCGTTAAAAGCAAGTGGAAAGAATGTTTTATGGAGTATGACAAATTATTTGCAAAAGTGGATACTAACAATCTAAAGCAAATGTTTTCTTCTAAAACTTTAAAACCTAAAAAATACTTCATTTTAGATATTTAAATTACGTAAATTAAATCATTCAATCAAAACTTTTCAGAATTATAATTTTAGCATCTAAAACTGGAAATTCAAACATTTAACATTTAACAAACTTAAATAACTCACAATGACAATGTTACAGTTTATTACCGAGAACCATTTTAATTCTCTACCATTAGTTTCCTAAAATTGATATTAAAAATGGTATTGATATTCATGGTAGAAATTTGAGCAAGGGAAAGTAAGTTAGGAAGAAATCAGGTCGTGATTTAGACTCCAGCTTCCAGCCAATAATTCTATTTTCAAATTCCGCACATTGTTCTCATCCGATCGCTACTAGGACAATGACGTTGAAGGAAAGCGATGCAATGCTTAATTCAATTACATTCGGCCAGTGAATGCCACAAGGATAACTATCCATCTCCCTTGTGGTACTCTCTATGCCATCCTATACGTATAGATGAGGCATGTGTTGTCACACACGAATGTCACAGCCAACAGCAAAACGTTTAATAAAATCCCGAGATCGTAAACTGAAATAACGTTTGATGTTCGTCACCGCCACTCGCGATTTACTGGAGTTGAATCTCATACTGTTTGTGGAAAAATAATTTCGCTTTTAAACCATCACTTTATCATAATTTATTTTATCATAATATTTTTATACTAAACTCGTATATTGAACAATCATGGTAACTGTACAGGAATAAATAGAATTGCTTTGAACTATTTTTATTGATAATTAAAATCTCAAAAAAAATTATTTTCCTCTTCAAATTTGAAGAAGTGGTTCGTTTGTTTTTATTTGTAGCTCTATATCTACGATGGGGAAGCAGAAGGAATTTTTTTTTATAAAACTTTAGAGGTGTTTGTGACTTCCCATAGTAAGTTTTGATTGCTATTAAAAATTCGCACAAACAACTTTTTTTTTCGATACGCCCTGGTATGCAATATTTATTATATAATAAAATGCAATAAAAGTTATTTTCAGTAAACAATGCTTTTATTTAGATATATATTGTTTTTTTATTGGTTCCAGTGACATGGCGTAGTCTATAAGCCCCTTGAAGTTTATGGTGGACCCACAGTAGCATAATAAGGATTTGATCCCGTGTATTGTACTATATAAGCCGTTCTAGTATGTCGATCATAATGTATCACAACAAGCCCATGTGATACTGACCGATAAGAATTGCCATTTGGCAATGGTATTATTTGATTCAATGAAGCATATTGAAGTGGCCGTCGTACAGCATTTTCTGAACGATAAGGATGTATCCATTGTTCAGTCGGAGGAGGAGAAGAAGGGCGATTTACAATTTCACCATTACTTAAATTTTCATTGGTAGACTGTGAGCTTAACTCTGTAAAAAGAAAAAAAAAATTTAATTAGGTAACGCTTCTTTTGACGATTTTTGAACATTCTCTACACCCTTGTATCGCTACCGTAAAAATAGACCATGAACCCAACTCCTCGATTGTCATGTAACTTTCATTATTCTTTTTTTTTCGATCTAAAAACAATGTTTTTGTTCTACTAGTTGTAAGAAAAATAAATCCATGTAATTTGTAGCGAGTATAACGTAAACGAATTTATAATGTTACTTCAAATTTTAAATCGTCAAATTTTACACATGTCTAATAAATTCTCTGATGAGAATGTAACAATTGGGAAGAGTGCAAACAATTCCTTTGAATTTAAAAGAATTTTGCATTGAAAACATTTCAAGGTGAATTCGAAAGAATTAAAAAAATTTTAAGGTTTAATGAAATTTAATAAAATCATAGGTGAATTAACAAAAATTGACAAATCTCAATATTAATCGACAGAATTTAAAGAATTTGAAAGAATTCAAATTAATTCGTTCGATTATAAAAGAAAATGCAAAAGAACAAAAAAACAAAATTTAAAAAGAATTTTAAAGAAATTTTAAAAAATCACGCATATTAAAAAAAAAGTAATAGTAAATTCAAAATAATTAAAAGGAATTCAATTAAATTTGAAAAAATGTAATATCACTTACGAACAGAATTGAGGAAAACGGCGAACATGAATAGACTGACAACAACGATCTTCATTTTTATTTAGATTCAGATTCAGATGGACACCAAAAAATTTATTGATGAATTATTTTTTGAATAGAACTGATGAATTCTCATGTGTATATACCAACCACGGTCCGCTTACTCAGATTCAGGCGAATCTAGGTAATGACTAAACAAACATTGACGATTGATAAAACAAATTTTTACGATTCTTACGTGGAAACTTTTATTTAAGAACATACATTTAAGAAATATTACTTCTAAATATAGAAACATTGAATTTATTTTAAAAAAGTTCAATTTTTTTTCAACAATTGATATTTTTAAAATAAATTGCAGCGTAAGAATCGTCAAAATCTGTTCAGCCGAATAAAAAAAACTGTTAAGCAGAAAATTTCAATTAAAGTAGATTTTGGTTATACTAGATCAATACTATATCGGTCACATTTCAGGTTCCCCACACTTCGTTTTTGTCTGCCTGTGTAATGAAAGGAGTCGAAGGTGAAACATTATTATCTGTAATTTAGGTCTTAATTAACAAAAATGCAAATTCTTGAATAAAAATAAAATTACAGAACATATATATATATACATTGTTTAAAAATTTTTTATCAAAAGGTTCAGGATTTTCAATATTTGGAAATTTACATTTTGTTTTATATTTCACAATCCGTTTATGTAACTTATTTCGCAGTTATTTTTATCTAATCTCTGAAACCTTGGAAGAAGTGTAATGGAAACATTGCTTATCTTTCAAGTTTGAGTTATTATATGCAAAACAAAAAAAATAACAGTGAAATTATTTTTACACAATGATTTAAACAAACGAAAAAAACCTTACGTATTATCTTGAGATGATAAGATTACTGTTAAAAAAAACTTTAATTACTTTAGTTGAAGTTTTATACAATTACCGTAGCTGAATGAATTTTAAATAACAAATAGTTGAATTTTCAACAAAATAGTTGAATATTCAATTAAAAATAGTTGAATTTTTAATCAGAAGTAATTGAATTTTCAATCACAGTAAATGAAAAATTGTTGAATTTTCAAGATATTTCTAACAGTGATTGTATTTCGCACCTATAATATTTTGTAGGTCTGCTTTAAAATCAATTAGGGAGGGTAAAAAATATTTTATTATAATGTACCTTGTAAGCAAATATGTATGAGATTCTCCACACGGATGAGTACGTAGACTCGATTTTTGAGAAAATTGAGTTTCTACAAGCAAATTGCAGCCCTTAATAACTTGTATCTAACGTATGCATTTCATCGCGAAATTGAGGTTCATCCCCCAAATAAGTTAAAGTTGCTTTTATGGTACTAAACTTGTTACTAAATCAGCATTAGGATTGGATTACTATAAAAGTACAATTTTAC
>CAJFCP010025878.1:117022-146070 GCA_904066005.1 Synergus itoensis | reverse complement strand
AACACAATTTTTCTTTATAATATACTTTTAAAAAACCTTTTAACATTATATTTGAAATACCCTAGAATGTGATTTGAAAATATGAATCAATACGATTTAAATAATAAAGTGACTGTAAATTGAAAGTTGATGTACGGTTGTGCTTTGTAGATTTAATATCCATTCTTGTGAATAACATTAAAACTTTATAACATAACTTTAAATAGAGAATCTCTTACGGTGAATAAATCCTCATTCAAAAATTGTGTTAAATCAAAATTAGAGCTGTACTTTTATAGTAATCCAATCCTAATGCTGATTTAACACAATTTTTCTTTATAATATACTTTTAAAAAACCTTTTAACATTATATTTGAAATACCCTAGAATGTGATTTGAAAATATGAATCAATACGATTTAAATAATAAAGTGACTGTAAATTGAAAGTTGATGTACGGTTGTGCTTTGTAGATTTAATATCCATTCTTGTGAATAACATTAAAACTTTATAACATAACTTTAAATAGAGAATCTCTTACGGTGAATAAATCCTCATTCAAAAATTGTGTTAAATCAAAATTAGAGCTGTACTTTTATAGTAATCCAATCCTAATGCTGATTTAGTAACAAATTGAATTTTGCACCAAATCGATAAAAGTCTTATTATTTCTGCGTTTTTTCTTTCTTAACATAATATACTTTTTTAATGTTAACTTCTTGAATTGATTTTTCGTAAATCCTCATAGGTAAATATTATCAAATTATTCTCTGATCTACTCTGAAGAATTTCTCGAAACGAAAAGAACCTGCCCGGAATTAGGATAGATGTCTCTTTTTGACTGAAAATAAAAGAGAAATACGTGCTTGATGGTCTTGAGAATAAAAAGGTGTTAGGAAAAATGTACGTGTCGATGAAGAGAAATGGAAATGTGAGGGTTGACAAGGTGACCCGAAACGAATAGGTCTCAAGTTTATGGAACCGTAAAAGCCATCCAACATATTGGGCTCGTAAAAGAATCACACGTTCACGAAATACTGGATTTCAAAAGTACTATAACCACGTTAAAATACGAGTGCACATCTTTTCAATTCATTTGAATCGACATTGCACATCTCTGAAATAAATTTTAATGTTTACTCTGGTCACAAAATAATGTTTAATCAATCAGCTTTGTTACTCGTTCTAATACTGTGTTCAACGTAACGTATTTGAATTTATTTTCTACAGCAAAAAACTCAATCAGGGTGTAAAGAATTCAAAGAATTGTCCATGCGTTGTTTCCCCGAATTTAATAAATCGTATCTAACAAATAAAGTAGGTTGAGCATTGAAAGGATGAAAGTGGCGCTCGTTTTGAATTCAGCTGGTTCATTCGTCGTTTCAAATTACTTTGCTTAAGCTCGTTTTCCGTGCGTGGCTTTATAGAGAAAGGGACAGAGGAAGTGGAAACGGATTCCGGGTGTCGACCAAACTTCATTTTCATGGCGGACAAGTTTTAATCAAGTTTGAGAAATTAGAAGAAAACCTCCACGAGCGCATTGCGCGCGTGCGATCTACTCTCCCCGAGTCTCTCTTATTCAAGGTGTCTCTCTCCTTCTCCCTGTCTCGCCATCTTCCATCCTCTAAGCTTGGTGCCAGGAACTCGATAAGTGGGAAATGGCTAAGTTGGCACGTCTGCTAACTTCATACGCCCGCTTTCTGTGATATAGGGAAAAGAGAGAAAAGAAACGTGATGAATTCCTTTTAGGTACTTATACCTTGTCTTTCCCACCCATTGAATTTCTAAGCTTCCTCATAAAATACAAATTATTCAATTTACTATATAAGTTCAACCACGAACTACATTTATTCCCATAAACTTTTTCTTAACTTTTTGTGCAAAGCTTTGAGACAAGTCTTTTCAAATCCCCTTTTTCAAAGTTCCTTTTTAAATCCTTTTAAATCCTTTTAAATCCTAATTTCCAACTTCCTTTTCGAACTCTCTTTCCCAACCCTTTTTTCCAACCCTTTAGAGCAAAAATTGCAAATTTCAGTATCATATACTAAATTTTAGTATCACTACCTAAATTGTAGTGTTTAAAAAAGGATAGAATTGAAATAAAAAAGACTTTAATTACACAAATGACATTTGGGATATGTTTACTAGCGCTTAGTGCCATGATGGAAGAGGAATGTAATAAAGTATCAGCGGGCACTTGTTCCAAGAATTTTTATAAGATTGGATACTTCACGCTACCTGCGTTTTGTACTAAGCGAAGGGGGTGAAGGGTTGCTGACGATAAAGTCCCCAGGAGGCAGACTTTTAGCTGTAATACGATCCTACCAGCAATTTTACGCTCTGAGCTTCTTGAAAAGCCACGAGGAAAGAGTTTTAAAAAAGTGTTCTTCCTTTCTGCACCTTCTGCAACATTATATTTGTATAATTGACAAAAAATCTTCTGACCTACGGTTTTCTGTATTTTTCCATCAGGCATTTATTCCCAATCTTCATACTTCTTTTAATAAAATACGAGGAAAAGAAAAATTCAAAGATCGGCGAGATTACTTTGTGGAATTTGTGTGCAGAATATATGAAAGTAGAAGTAATAAATAAAAAAAACAATTTTTTTTTCTTTTGAAAATAAATTGGCATCTAGAATTCGTTTGGAATATTTGTGTACGATGATGTATTCTCTTTTTTAGTGCACGATTCACGAAAAAGCAGAGCAAGCAATTAATGCATCCCAATCAAAATGCAAATGAGTATTAATCGAATGAAGCGTTGGGTAATCGCTCCTTTTTCCGGATATATAGCACGCTGTGATTCGAACCCTGTATGTACCGCACACGAAGCACAGTCATTTTCCGTTGTTGCTGCCGTTGTCTATGTCAACGTCGTTGGTTGCCGCTGATGCTGTACAAGCACTGTAATTTACCGTAGTACAATTAGTTTGCGTATGAAGCAGAGACCGTTCGATGTAAACTATGAATTTGTATCTGGGATGTTCGCAGGCTTCGGTTACGTGGTGCCTGCGATTAAATGCAAATCACCAAGGATATCTAAAGCCCACAACCAACGCTTTTGTCGTTATCAATATTATTTGGCATAAATAATACTTTGCGAATTTTTCCGCACTTCAGACAAATAAATAAGAACAAGTTAGTTTGCAATTAGTTGTCTGGAATATTGGTAGCGAATCAGAAAGCATAAAATTCCAGAAAACTTTTCATCAGTAGATTTTCTTATCGTCGAAATTTATATTTACAAACTAATAAAACAAGCTGCGTCTCTTAAAACGCAAATAATTGTTCTAATTTAATGGATAAAGTTTCGTTCTTCATTCCTTCTACTAATTACCTCCCAGTTTGCAAATAAGATGAGTAGTACTACTCTTTGAATCCCTCTCTCTCTGAAATTATTAGTTTTCTTTCAGAAATATATTTCAAAAATATATTTACAAATTCCTTTGTTGACTGAGCGAAATGCACAAAAACGTCTCTGGCAATTTTTTAAAGGGTAGACAACCAACTGGTTGTATATTACTAATTCCTTTATATAATCAAATATTCATAATTTTTTTAAAAACGTGGTGATTTTGATACTTTTGGTCTAATCGAGAAAATAAGAAATTACGGCTTTAAAACCATTAGTCGGGTGGTCGGAGTACTTTGAGGGAAACATCCAGATTAAAACTTAATCCAATTCTGACTCAGTGTTTTTGCGCTGTTATTCTCAAATCTTTTTTTCTTTCGATCCTTTTACCCTCCACACTTTTTAAAAATTTTCTTTATTCTTCTGTCTTTTTTTCACTCAAACTCTTTCGCATGCGTAAATTTTCCTTCAGATTCCATTTTCAATTGTCATTTTTCTCCTCTTTCGTTCTATTTCTTTCCTTCCGCCGTCACTTATCTCGTTTACTCTTCCTCTGGCATTTCTCATGCGAAGCAGGTCGTTACGTCAACTTGATTCTCAGGCTACTAATCATGCTAAATGCATTGCGCGTTGTCGGATTGCCATTGTTCCTCGTCCTTTGTCAATTGCCCTCGACCTGCCCTTTTCTTCTACCCCTTTAGCTTTTCCATCCCGTTTTAGGTAAGGAAGGTATTATTTTCCCAACAAGCGGAATGCGGAATGTAAAGTGTTTATCCGAGGAACTGTGAGCCAATGAAAAGAAACAAGATAATAAGGCGTTTCCGTTACCACGTTGCCTTCATTGTTTTGTGGAAGCTTGTGCGATCCAATTGGATTCATCGCTTCAAAAAGCTGAGGCGATCTTTTAACAAACCCTATGACCCTATCAGGAATACTTAAAAGCACTGGTATTTTATAATGGAAAGAAACTATATCTACTAAGATTTTTACATTCTCATCAAAGAATATATTTTGCTACCACATATAAATAGGTCGTTTAAAACATGGGAAAAAACCAAAAATAATCTCCATGCAATTAAGGAATAGTTATACAATAAAGAACTCAAAGTTTCCTTTACAAAAAAATTCTACACTTAAAAGTCAGCCTTAGGAGAAATGTCATTAAAAATCGTGCAAATTGCATATTAACCAACGAAAATTTGCTTCAGAACGAGATTAGCCATCGTTCCTCTGGTGTAAATGAGAGCTATAAAATAACCTTTTGATATTCGCCAAGCTCACGGTAGAAAGGAAGGAAACCAGCAAGCGAGCGAGTTTGCTCTTTCCGCGCCATATATCCCTCATATCCGGCAAATTCGTTACATCGCGTGTTTGTGAAAAGGAAATCACGATTCTGCAACGATTCACGTGAATCTCGACCTTCTACCTTCTGTGCAGTCCAGCTGTAATCCTTGCTGTAACATTTATCTTAGCAGCAACGATTTTTAATTGCGTGACATTAATAGAGGTATGGCAAATTAATTTGGAATGAAATTAATTTGGAACGTATTAAACTCTTTTTCTAATTCACTATTCCTTTGAAAGAAACCATTTTGAAATTAAAAACAAATTGTTCCTTGTATTTTTAAGAAGAGAATCAGGAAGAGAATTTGTACAAAATAGAATCCTTTTTTTAGCTTATGAAAGTTTTAAAACATATGTATATGAAAAAGTATGGAAGAAAGGTTCGTTAAAAAATTAGCTTTTAAAGACGAGAAATATGACTTTTTAGTGAAATAGCGAACTTGGGAAATACGGAATAACTAGATTCTAGTAGGAAAAGTTGAACTTCCTTTCAATTAGTAACATACTTCCGACAAATTTCTTCATAATATGGAAATAGTTTACGATTAAAACTGCCAAACTTTGTTTGACCCAGGCGTTTTTCATTCCCTCGTCTCGGCGTCGCGAACAATTTGAGAATTTCGCATACCGGGGAGAAAAGTTTTGTGGAAACTCGTCTTTTCGCTTCTGACAAAGACGATCAAGGAAAGGAAGTAGGAAAAGAAAAGAAGCTTCCGAGGAAACAAAAGGAAGTACATGAAAAAAATGCTCCGTTTAAGCGGCCAAGTCGTTGGTTCCTTTTCTATTCATTAAACGTTCGCGCGACTGCTCATTAAAACTGCATATCCGAGTTTTACGGAAGGAACTCTTCTGCGCCGACATGGTTTAGTAATCCCTTTTTATAATTAGCCGACTCATTTCCATAGTTAAAATCGAGAGTAATAATCAGTTGCCCTTTTGCACATTTAATCGTGCCATCAGTTACCGAGCTGTTTTATGGAAATCTGTTGACGATATAGACCTTTACATTTCAGAGCACCGTTCTCCACATTTTCCTATTATTGAATCAAGAATCAAATGCTGACAAAATTATAGAAATTCATCTTTGTGGAAACTTTTAAATGAGTAATAACGAAATGTCACGTGTGTTGGTTTGCTAGTTCCTTAAATTTTCACGAATACCTTCGAAATCCTTTCAAATCATTAGAAATCTCATTAAATTCCATGAAATCTTTTAAAAATCATAAAAATCATTTGAAATTCCTCAAAAAATCCCTCAACAGACTTTAAAATCCTTCAAATTCCATAAAATGTTTAAAAGTCATAAATATCTCTTGAATTCCTTTTTTAAATTCTTCGAAATTTTACATTTCAAATCCTTTATAATCTTTCGCGAAATCATTTTAAATCACTTAAAATTCCTTAAAACTCCTCTAAACCTTTTAAAATCTCTTAAAATTCCTCGAATTCCGCGCCAGGATTTAAAAACTCTTAAAATCCCTTAAACTCCCAGAAACCTTTCGAGATCCCTTAAAATTTTCCTCAGTCTTCGAAATCCTTTTAAATTCTACGCAACCTTTCAGAAATCATAAAAATTGAAATGCCTCAATAAAATTCCCCGACAGTCATTAAAATCCTTCAAATTCAAATTTCATGAATTCTTTGAAAATTCTACAAAATATCCTAAAATTCTACAAAATCTTATAAAAAACCTAAAAATCTTTAAAGTTTCTTAAAAATCACTTCAAAATCGTCAAAATCCCTTAAAATACCTAGAAACCTCTTAAAATTCCTCTATAAAAAAGTGGTATAACTAAATGTCTCTTAATATCTCGCATACATTGTTTAATTCAAACCTGATTGGTTTCTGAGTGACTTGGAGTTACACACGGAGAAAACTGGATATTAAACCGTAATATCAAGCTATTTAACTATGGGGTGACTATCTAGATAATTAGATATAATTTCTTGATATTAAAACTTAATATCCAGATATTAAAATATATAATCCAAATATTCTAACATCCAATATTTTAATATCTGGATATTAAGTTTTAATATCAAGATATTACATCTAAATATCTAGATAGTCGTCCCATAGTTAAATAGCTAGATATTACAGAAAATAAAATCTGATTAATAAAACTTATTATTCAGAAAATTTTGGTGTACTTTCTTCCTGTATATTATACGATTCCCCGTAGCAAAAAAAGTGTAATAAAAAGTAAAAAAAAAACCCGAAACCCTGCAAGTTTATTTATTTTTAGAGCACGAATTTCCGCGGTTTCGGCTTGGTAAGATCCTCGTACGTTTTCTCGGGTTATCTCGTTTGTGGCCGCAAACACTAAGCGCAAGACTTTAACGATTGTGGGTGCGTACTGCGTATTCAAGTCGCGGAAGGTCTGCACTTGAACACAACCGACGGGTAAGGGATGCGCTTCTATAGGCTTCTCGACGACCACGAGAAATTTGCAGGCACACGTACATAGTTACATACGCGTGGCGACCGCGACATTAATCTTGTCACAGACTGCCCGAGTATAATTATTTGCTCTTTCTCTTCTCCAGCTGGAATGTTTCCATTACGAGACAAAAGAGCGGCTAGTAATTATTCATATATATTTATTATAAATTACAAACACGAGCACCTGCGTATAAAATGTGGAACTATTAATAAATTATTCCTAATATGAAACACAATATACATATATTTACTAATTCGAACATTAGGAACATCCCAGAAATTTGTAATGCATGGCAGATACTTATTTTAGCATTTTAAACTCTCAATAATTTCTGTGATGCTATGATACATTAATGACTTCCACTATATCTAAACTAGGCCATTAATAGAGGCACTGAAAATACCTGGAAAAAAATTAATTGCGTCTCGACGCTTGAAATATTCATATTTTTATAGAGTTAATTTTTCCGCGTTACATAAAATCCCTATTAGTGGTATGTACTCCCTATGAGTGAGAATACAGATAGGTGTATGTACGTATTTAGAGATACTTAAAGTGTACGCACCAACACTAAGCACCGTAAATAAGCGATGACTATCGGATAATGTAGTAGCACTCGGGACTTACCACTCGGCATGTAATATATTAATTACAAACAATTAACTATTCTTTGCGGGGAGGCCCGCTCAGAGTACGTGACTGAGAGGATGGTGGAGACGAAAAGAGTGCGAAGGGTAAAGCGGGGGTGGCAACAATGGTTGGTTTGCTGTTCTCGCGTGCCAAGGGGTAGTTTTCCTTTTCACAGTGGCAGCAGGCAGGTAGGTTGGACTGTTTATGTGCAACTTGCAATCCACTAGCTACACATGCGTGCTTACAACACAGTAATAATGCCAGCAGTGGGCCAAACTTTGAGAAATGGAAGAATGGCAAAAATGGGGGCATGATTTATTTTCCAAATTTCTTTTGCAAATAAATATTTCAGGATTTCATCATTTTTTTAATTACTGAAATGCTTTTGATACTATTTTTACTTATTATGTTGATAGAATGAATGCTGGTAATAAATATTTTTTTTACCAAGATTCTGAATAAGCAAACTCTTTAAAAGCCACTTCTATGCTAAAAGTGCTCAAAAATCGTATTTAACAAAATGTAACATTTGACTTGAAGTTGTAAGAAGGAAAATAAGATAATTACGCGCGTGTTGGTTTGCCAGTCCCTTAAAATTTCATGAAAACCTTCGAAAAATCTTAAATTTCGTTGAAATCTCTCAAGATCTCTTCAAATTTCATAAAATACATATTTGAAAAGTCATACTTAAGAATAATAACACTAATCAATAGAAACAGAATAAGAATATCCGATTTTGTATTTGTACCAAAATTTATTTTTAATGCAGAGACGAAATAGAAATATCTCATATCTCTATTCCTGAATTCATTACTCCGAAGTAGTGAAAGTCAATTTCAGTCAGACGAATATATGAATCTATTATTCTATTGATATCAAAGGCATTTCAAGGCGAGAAAATGAAAAGGAAGGATAAAAGGAAGCTTTAGATAAAATAAATTACCAGAGAACATTCCAGAGAAAAATCAATGTTGTTTTTTAATACACTGAAAAGTGTCTTTTAACAATTATAAGGGATATTGACCGTCTATATATTTACCAAAGGAACAAGATTTAATTCAATGCTTTGGAGAATCAGTTAGCAGTGCCAGTTGCAATACTACAATAATGAAATTCTGGGTAAACTCGGTCATTAACTTTGTAAAAGGGCGCGTAACATACGAAGCTTACTAGAAAGCCGCGTGCTTCGGACAGACGCAAATTACTGGACTGCCGTGGCAACAACGGCGTCTGGCTGCCCTCCACGAAAATGAACACGAACTTTGACTGGCAGTACTCCAGTTTCCCTTAACCGGTTCTCAAGGAAGGCGAGCTAAAGCCTCCGAGCGTTTTATACCCTGTTTGTTTCTACTAAATCTCCAAGTTCTACATGAGTTCAGAATTTCAAGATCGTTCGACAGGATAACGTGGATGTGTGTTGCCTTACTTTGAAACCACACATTTTTCCTACTGAGAAATTCTAAGATAAATTTAATATCTGGGTTACTATAAGTTACGTGAAAACAAAAGTTATATGTACTTGAGTATCAAGTCTAAAAGTATTTGTTTTCTATCTTATTACTCCCTTTCACTCTTGTTTCGTATGTTTTTGAACCCTATCCTCTTATATTACCAAGTTCTTTGATGCAATCGTTGCTCAAGTAATTTAACTGTCCGGGTTTAAGTGTAAGGGTTGTCCCCACCCTTGTCCTTAAATTACCCTTTTACCGTCTATCCAAGTACTTCAACTCCCTCGTAAAAACCAGTTTAGTATGTATCGTACTGAACTTTTTGAAATTAAAATTATATATTGAATTTAAAATTCCGTCTTGTCTTACATAGGGTAGAGTAGGTTTGACGCTCGACAGAGGCTATAATGACTATAATCTGTAGGGTGTGGAGTTACCGTTAACACTAAATGTATGCAAGCTAAGGCACAAAGGTAATTCGCTCGGGTTCTAAGACCCGAAACACACGATCGTATAGCAAGACCTAGTAGTGCTTAATGTTTAGCTTATGATGTTGGTCCAGTCTCTTAACTGTCGACGCTCCTATTGGTTTCCCATGAGATATTAACGGAGACATTTCAACCACAAGCCTCATTTGCAAAGCGGCGTTATAACTTCTGCTAATAATCTAGAGTGTAGAGCAACACGTGCATAATAGAAATTCTATTTGTGTGCTGCAAACTCAATCCAATTTTACCTGATATTGCAAAAAGTCATTGTTGGATTTAGCACAAAACTTTTTTTAGGAATAGAGATGGAATATAAGTTTTCATATACATAATGGTCGATCAAGACCAAAGACCTCCTCAGCATCCTTTGCACGAGTGCTCATCATCTTTAAAAAGTGCTTTTTTTCTTAAACAATGTCTTTCTTCACAATAGCCGAGAACCGAATGACGGTATAATTTCGACTAACTGGGTTATTTATTTCCACATAATGAGTATCACGGTTTCAAGAAACGAGAATACAGCACAAGACTTATTGGTACAATTCGCGAAACATTCATCTTGTGCAAATCCACGTAATTGCTCTCTCTCCAGGAATTTGAAGCTTGCATCTCCTCTTAAAAAGCCGTTTGTGTTGGTGCACAATACTCGGCTTTGAAAGTGAAACTTTCGTGCTCGAACTTTATGCAATGAAAAGTTAAGAAAAGAGGGTAAAGTTTTGGCTCCTACGTATACAACAAATTCTAAAACCCTCTTCTTGGAAATTCAAACGCTGTAAATTACACAAGGCATTAACGATTCGAATTCATTAGGGAAAACGTGTAATTTTTTCTAGAGATTAGTGAAGGGCGTTGCATTTTCTTATTCTTGAGCAAGCACATTTATTCCCAAGCTTGTTGCACCTGATTCACGATTTAAATTGTGGGAAATAATTCACTCGAGTAACAAGAATTGCGACAAATCTTGCAGGCCATTTATCGAGCAGAAAATTACACCAGTGCTAATCGTGATTTTGTAATGCTTAACAACATAAGTATCTAGCAGGTGGTGGAGTTTCTAAGAAGGTGATTTGTATTTTTATACTTCGTCATTAATGATTTCGAAGAATAAGAACGAAAGCACCAAATTACTAGTAACGTCTTATCATTTATACACATGAGTGAATTATTAATTTTCCACTGAAGATCGACACTCAAATTGGCGCAAATAATTATAATATTTTCGGTAGAAAACGAGAGTATTTTTTTAAATAGAATCCTCGCGTATCGCACTCATTTTTCGTGGCACTAGTCACATGTGTACGGCCCTTTTAAATCGGCGGGGTCACTGCGACTATACGTAATGCAGCAGCTGTATGTGATTGCGAATAATTATTTAATCTCTGCCTCTGGCTGGTTCCCTCATTCTCTTTTTTCCTCCCTCGCGTATTCCCTCATTTTGTCTCACTCCCTCTGACGCTAGGCTCTCCCTTTTCGAAGCACGTCTGGGATTCATACTGTCTAGTCGTAAATCAGCGTTGGAAGCCGAAAAGCGCGATAGTCGCGCGAACGGATATCGACGCCCCCACGTGTGTGCCCCTGGACAACCCTGCGTTCTCCAAATTTCTCCCCCGAGTCAGCACCTTAACCAGGGCCTGCTATGAAACTAGGAAAGGAGATTTTAAGCTCGCGATATTTCAAAGTAAATCTATTAGTGCTGAATGGCCGGGGCGGGCCGCCCGATCGATCATTGTTTTCTGTGGTGAACACTTACCTATACCACCTAAAACGCGATTAACTTTACGGGTTATCGTTCACTATAGGTCATCGGCACTGTGCTTCATTTGATCATTATATACCGCACGATGCTATTAATTATAGAATTAAACAATTTCAGACGAAGGATTAGCTGAAAGAAAGTTCGTTAATTTTGAATCCACTCTAAAAAAAATGATGCAACGAAATCAAAAATCAGAGAAAATCTTTTGAAATACCTTCTTTCGAAAATTGAATCAGTGAAGGTCACTGATTTTCAGTGACTCCCATTTCAAGATTTCATTTAGTGAAAATCCACTGAGAATCAGTGAAAAGTCACTGAAATTTTTAGTAATCGTTATTAAACTACTGAAAATTTCAGTGACTTTTCACTGATTCAAGTTTAGAGAGGTAAAATTTTGAAAATCTCTTAAAAATCCCAGAAATTTCTTGAAATTACTTTAACTCCTATGATATCATTAAAATTCCTTTATATCCTTCAAAATCCTATAAAATTATTAGAAATCTCATCAAATTCCATGAAATCTTTTAAAATTTCACAAAATCTTTTAAGAATCATAAAAATCTCTTGAATTCTCCTAAAATTCCTCGAAACTCTACGACAATATTTAAAATCCTTTAAATTACCCTAAATTTCTCGAAATTCCACTACAACATTTACAATCTCTTAATATCCTTTAAAACTCCTAGAAACCTTTTTAAATTTCTCAAAATTTCACGAAAACTTTCGTAAGCACTTAAAATTCGTTGAAATCTCTTAAAATACCTCAAACCTCAACATTTAACATGATTTAAGATCCTTTAAAATTCCACAAAATCTTTTAGAAATCATAAAAATCCCTTGAATTCTCTTAAAATCACTTAATAATCGTCAAAATCCTTTCCAGTTCGTCAAAACCTCTTAAAATTTCTCGAAATTCCACGAAAGCATTTTAAATCCTTTGAAACCCCTTAAAATTCGTAGAAACCTCTTGACATTCCTTCTTTACTATCTATAGTAGTAATGCGAATTTCTGTAAGGAAGTGAAAAAAACGTTATAAAAATCTGATAATACATTTAGGAAATAGTGCAATCGTAAAGAAAAATACTTCGATTGACCCATATGATGTTTGAAATATTTACAAGATAAGGAAACATACGAGGTGGAAGCATCATGAATGTTAACCGGGAATATCGATAGTCGTCCCACGGCAGCAATTTTGTAATCGTCGCTCGAAACAACGGCAAAACCGATGAAAGAAACGTTATTCTTATCGCGTATATAAACTGCGGCGGGAAACACTAACGTCGTATTCGTGCACGTAGGCAAATTCGTTGCAAACATCGAGACAATAGCGTATGCATTGGCGTGAGTGGAATTTCAAATCGCGCCCGTTTTCTACCACGTCCATTCGTTACTTTTCTCTTTTTCTACAAAGGGAGAACAGGACAAACGCTTCATCGAGGTAGTGGCATTGCAAACTGAATTGGGGAAAACACGAGGTCTCTGAAAAAGACGTTTTAAAAAATCTCTTGAATTCCCGCCTTTCTGAATTATACTTTTCACTTTTTTAATCAATTCTCTTGTAAAAGCTGTTCAAAAAAGTTGGATCTTCGTAATTAAAAAATTTATTCTTACATATCTCAATTCTCTACTGAAACTGAAACATTGTAAATATTTATAATATATTTAGATTTATAATTATCCTAGATTTTATAAAATATGGTGTAAATAATGATGTGAAAATCAGTATCTGATGATTTTAATGAAAAGCCGTGCAATACGACTTAAAAACGCATTGAATACAAAATATTTCAGTTTTTTTCCAATATTTCTTATCAGAAAAGAATCAGAACCATTTCGAGAAATGGAATTTTCTCGGTTGAAAAATTTCAGAAACTGTGGTTAGCATATTTCTCTCTTGCCAATTCTGTGTGTCCATTACATGTAATGGACAGTTTGCTGCAAGAATTCAAATAGAGGTATTCAGTAGAATTCAATCTCTCGATCAAAAGGTTACAGTTACGTCCCTCAAGTTTCAATTTCACGTTTCTATCAAAAATATGAAGAGTGTGGCTTCCGTTAGTTACGTAATTGATTTGCATGTGAATATCGAATTTCCTGCGTTCTTGATTAAAATAAAAGTATTTCACCTTTTTTAACAAAAATATTTTTCACAAGAATATTTCACATTTTGAAGATTTTGTGAATTTAATTTTAGGTGAGAAATCTAAAATACAATTCAAGAAATATATCCAAAAATATATCTATAGACTTTTTCCGATTGCATAAACAACCAGAGGAATTTTTTTAGACCAACTTGATTCTAAAAAAAAATGACAATTCGCAAAAGAGGAAGTTGCATTGTACGCACATTGTTTCCACACAAATGAAGAATGCGAGCACAGGATTCGGTTGAAAAGGGATAGCCTGAAAAAGTTGTCGGAAAAAATCGGAATCTGTAGTTACCAATCTGCAATGCAAACTCGAGGTTTCGCGCTGGAATGTACATGCAAAAAAGGGAGATTATTGTTATCCACCGGAAGTGGAAAGGGATACAGACGGCGTGATTATATTCGGCTCGAATTCGCCAAGTTTCACTCATTCCATCGATCAGACTTTCGATAGGACGAGAATGACGAAAGTGCAAATTTATTTACAGGATCAAAAGCAGCCGCCGAATTATATTGCCGCAAATCGATGTCTCATACGTAATGAGTCGTGAATAAATTTCGCGGATCTTCATCACAAGACTTCGCAAGACAAAGTTTCGAAACTATTTTACATTTTACATTAATCTATCAAAGCATTACGTAGAAAAAAGTAAGTTATAAAGAAATGCAATTAAATTAATCTTGATATATGCCAAAATAAAAAAGAATGTACTAGGAATTTTTATGAATCATAAAAAGATCGAGCCTTTTAGATGTGTATTTACATATTTATCTGAAATGGTTTTTGTGTGTAGAATGTTCAAAAAGACTGATATCAATCGTAAATTCAATTTATCGAATGAAAGATTGATAGATTTCCGAATTTCAGCATCATGTAGATGTTTATCTTTTTAATATGTAATTGAGTGCTAAGGTTTGAATTTTCTCTTGTAAAATGTAGACTCCAACATGATTTAATGATATACTCGTAGAAAATTACATCATCGATGATTAGCCTTAATGTTTCAATTTTTTTCCATCATGCACGCTCAGGGATGTGAGTTTACCGGTCAGAAAAAAATCGGTCAGGTCATGGTAATTTCTGACGGTCATTTACCATCATTTACGGTCAAATTCTGAAACTCTCTAATTCCATTTTACCGTCAAAGCTTGTTTCCGGTCAGTAATTACCGGTAATGACCGAAATTTCGATGAAAAAATGTGATTGTATTGTATATAGTAACATTAACATTTTTTCAATGCTGGTAGAAGTTATTACAAATCGCAACACTCAGAAGGTATCTATTTTTACATCACTTGGAAAAAATATATTTTGTAAAAAAATCTAAAGATTTGTAAACTCAATTATATAAAGATTCAAGAGTAAGGAGTGATTGTTAAGAAGACCGTAATAAATGATAAAAAGTGTCTGGCGTTTAAAAACAGCAAAAAGAGGAAGTTGTAATTATTGTAGATTCGACGGAAAAAAAAATCCCAAACGAGTTGCACATTGCACATTTTTCCCAGTCATCTCTATGTATTAATTTTGACCGTCAGAATGACTCTGACCGGTAAGGTAAACTGACGGTCAAAATTGACAAAAATTTTCTTGTCGTAATTGACGGTCATAACCGGTAATTTACCGGTAAATTTACCGGTAAATTTACCGCCTCACATCCCTGCACGCTACTTTTTCATTTCGCGCATGACAATAAAGTACAGGAAATAACGTCTTTTTGAATAGGTCAAATTCTTCTTGGTGATGCAACCAGGTGATTAATATTATTTCAACTTATAAAGCTAATGAAAGATATTAATGGTTTCCTCTTTCTCATCGCTAAAAATTTACAAATGTGTCCATGAAATTTGGTGGATAGGTTTTTAAGTATCCATTACGATCCCGCAAAAAATCACACCTTCGGGAAATATCTGAAACGTAAACAAATTCTTGGACAGTTGAGATATTCCTTCAACTTGTTTCTGCCGGCGATTCAACTTTTTCTTTTATCTTCATACTTGATATACAAACAGGAGGAAGAAAAACATGTGGCGTTTGTACATCAGCACAATAATATTTAAGCGAATAATCAGTCATTTTCACGCAGACGAGAAAATTAATGTTTTGCTTACGCAGACTTTTTTTATCGTTCATTCATTCATCATTTGAACAATTATTGCACGTGAGGCAATAATTTTATTTGCACATGTGTGAGGAAAAATCCTTTCTGAAATAAAAGTTCTCAAACTATGTTATTGCTGTGAAACCGTTCAATGAAAGTAAATTTTGGTCGTTATCCAAATTCTAGTAATTGATAGAAAAATGGTATGACGGTTTATCTTTCACTTTCAATTGGGAAAAATGGTGTGCAGGTTCGTTATTTGCAAAACAATTCTCTGATGTTCATGTACCCTGTCATCGAATTCATGAAACAAGCGGCCTTGTTCGCCGCCTAGTTTCTCATACATTTTTCATCGTCGAGATTTTCTCATCACGTGTCGCGCGACCGTTAGTCGGCCTAATTCACCCCCGTAATTCAGTTGATTCACACTCGTATGCACTGCGATGCAATCATGACGCTTATGTGCCACACGCGGTCGTAAGTCACGCGCTGGCCCGTGTGATATACCAAAGTACACCAGTACAGTTTCAGATATTAATGTTTCGCGACATTCTCGCTTTGCAATTGGGTTGAAGTTTCAGACGTCTAGCCTGACTATTTTCTTTACATTTAGTAAAAGCAAAATATAAAAAAAGGAAAAAAGAAAGTTTTATAGTATCTATTGTGCGGGAGTTTAAGGAAATCCGGGAATTGTCCGGGAATTGAAAAAAAAATCCAAGGGAAGTGGATTTCCGTTTTGGCAACATTTTTCCGAATGATCAATCTAATTTTTATTTGACACTTGCAACTTTTGTTAAGTCTCTTGAAATCTTTTGAACTATTTACCTTCAATCTTGATTTCTTATAAGAAATTTCTATAGAAATCTTGTAAAAGTTCTTTAAAATCCTTACTCTTCTAAATTTTTTTAAATCCCTTTAACTTCTTTAAAATCATTTAAAATCTTTCGAAATTTCTTGAAATTCGTGAAAATCGATTGAAATCAACTTAAAGTCCTTTAAAAATCTTTTAAAATCCTTTTTCTCTTGAAATCCCTTCAAATTCATTCAAATCTTTTTAAATAACTCGCTTGATCTTGTTTGGAATCACTAAAAATACCTTAAAATCTTATGAAATCCTTGCAAATCATAAAACCTTTTAAAATTCTTTAAAATTTCCTTGAAATCTCTTAAAATTCCCTAAAATCTTTTAAATCGTTTTGAATCGCTTAAATTCCTTTACAATTCCTTAAAATCACGTAAAATCTATTGAAATCCTTTGAAATTTTTGTATAATCATTTAAAATCTCTTAAAATCCTTCAGGTAATTTTTTTAAATCTATGGATAAAATTCTCACTCTCCCTATTTTTTGTTATTTAATGTAGAGAAAAAAGACATTTAAAAGAAGGTAAAAAGCTAACAGCAGATGTGGTTGTACACAACGTTGGCTATTTACTCGGCGAGCTTGAGATACATTACACAGCGGTATTTTATCTGCTATTGAAGCTAAAACGTAGTGGTTTCAAGCTCGACAGGAAACGCAAACGTCGGGGCAACGAAGCATTTACAGTACTAGGAGTCGCAAGATAACACCCTTAAAGTCTAAAGCTCTAAAGCTTAACAGTAAACCAAATAATTCTATATTATTTACTTCATATTTGTAAAAATTAAAAAAAAAAAGATTCTGATAAACGAGTTGCGTAAAAACCAATGCAGACTCTTGAATTTTTTCAAAAGCTTTCAATATATAATTTGCTAATTGCTACATCCTCCTCCTTGTTTCAAATACATACACATCGGAATTTAAAAGTAGAGAGTATGTGAATGAAAAGAGGAGAAAAATGTACGGATTTGAAGGATACAATTTGTCGTTGAAGTGAATACAAGTGTCGGTGTGTAATTGGCATCATTGTCTCTATTGTCAGTCTGTAGTATCAATAAATCCACCATGTGGAACATATTAGTTAACTGCCAACAACGGCAACTAAAATACAAGATCTTTTCAGAAGAGTTTTGTTTTTCGTCTCTTGTTTGTCTCTTTTACAGCTGCATAAAAGAGTAAACTGAATTTATCAGACACTTTTTTACTATTACAGAGAAAAAAAACTTTTAGATTAAAAGAATGGGAGTTTATATTCATGTATTGATTTCTGTATTTATTTGTATTTATTTGGCAAAAGATACTTACTCTCTTTATATCGTATAAAGTATACCATTAAGATTTGGCACGTGAACCATGTGACGCGGTAAAAAAAGTCCAACTGAAACGAATCCTGCCCTTTTTCTCTTTTTACCTACCCTCCTTGGAGAATCGTACGCCTTGGACCGAAGAAATTGGAATTTGATCCAGTCCTGCGATATCTAATAATGCCGGCGACTTATTTATCGCCTACCTCAAATTCCAAATCTAGTGCAATAAAGTACCATCAAGCAAGAAAGAAAGTTTTTGAAATATCATTCTAGCAAAAAACCCAATCTTTAGAACTGTTTTCCTACTTATTTATGCAATTGATAAATTGGTAAATATGCGATTCATGAATCGGTTCAAGTTCATTTAATTATAATCATATATTAAACTATAAACTGTCCATTCAAATAATTTTTTGATTATATATATATAGTTTAATCACTGTTACACAATTTATATACATATGTAGTCATGAAAGTATCTACTAACGGATAGATCAGAATTGATCGTTTGCATTATTTATACTATACTTTTATGTACATTTTACGATATATAGCAGAGAAAATTTACGATTCAGAGGTTTACGATATATTGTAGTGGCTCCCTATTGTGCGAACGAAGCACCATAAACTAATTGTAAATGCAATAACAAAGAGCTATTACTCGATTTTCACTTATTTTATCATAGAAAGATTTCCAATAAGTAATATAACATTTTTTTTTTCGATTTTCAGACAAATCAAGACTCATGTTTCGCTTATTTATTATCTCAAATTTCTAATGAGATAAAATGTAAAACAATGAAAGAAAATAACAACATAAAAGTATAGACTATAATTCCCTTTGCTCTTTGCACTGTTACACCTTGATCATTTTCTTTTAGATCGTGCAGTTTCATTCTTTTACTCATTTTACTCGAGAATACTTTATTCGTTGCGAGAAATTCTTTGTCGAGTTCGATCTTATTATTAATTAAGACTTTTTGACTTGGATGAGAGACAGAGATTCTTAAGATTTCGTCAAGAAAGTTAAATGCGACTTTAAAAAAGGAAAAGATTATTAGGAAGTGAGATTTTTATAAAGTAGACACACGAAAAATTTACATAGCGTTTTTCAATTTAAAAAATGGTAATCTTGAAATTACTTAGGTCGAATAATCATTACATTTTACTTTAATGGATTCTTCATTTTAATTTGATTTAAATTGCGATTTGTGATCTGAAAGTGCATTATTATAAATACATTATAGCTAAGCATATTTTTATTTAAATAAGGGAATTCATTATGAAGTTTACTTTCAACGCGGATATAAAACGAAACGTAAAGTTTTTTATTATTTAACTCGTACTCTCCACTTTCCACGGCTTCTTGTATTATATATGTAATCTTAAAATAAATCTTCTCCTCTCTCAGTAAATACATTTTCCGGTATTAAAATATGTAATATTTTTCTGTTATAAAGTAGTTTTTTACCATAGTGATTCTATATATTCAATGAGACCGTATATTTACATCAAAGCAAATCAATGTTTCAATAATTTCCAAGTTTTATAAGATATTCTATCTAAAAAGAAAGAATGTGCCGAATTTTATGATATATGAAGTAATTTTAAGGACTTTTAAAGATTTAATGAGATTCCATGGGATTTCGAATCATCTTAAATAATTTATCGAAATTTTAAGTAATTTTAACATTTTAAGGAATATAGTGATATTTTATGGAGTTTTAAGAAAAATCAAGGAATATCAAGTGATTTTACAATTTCACTAGATGAATCGGAAAGGAAAGGAAAAGGTCCACCTTTATTGTTATTAAACACAACAAAGTTACAGTAATTTTACTAAAAAAAGATTCAGGCACCTAATAATTACCCTTCCCCCTCCACTATCTGAAAATTTCAAGTCTGCGCTTTTTTTAGGGGGAAAATCTCCCTCCCCTGGATCCGCTCATGTCTGAATCTTCTTATCAAAAGTAGTGCAAAAACGAGAAATTAATAACGTGCGTAAAGCGCGCGGATCATAGTTGCTAGTGAGTTGAAATCTTTTACCACACGATATGTACCACTCTCGACTTTACATATTATTTGCATGGGTATCCCTTAAGGAGTTATCTTTCACGTAAATCTGCACCATTTTTCCACGCATGAGAGACACCAGTTTCATTTTAGTCGCGAAATTACCAGATCGCGTACTCTTGAGTCTGAGGTTTTATTCAGGAATCCCGCAGCGGTCCAGAGTGTCTCCAGAGAAACTCATCTTTCATAGAATAGTAGCTCATGGGTCGTGGAAGTATAGATACAGGTTTAGTGGATATACATTATACATACATGGATATATGAAATAGCAATGTGTGCAATGTCAGCGATGGGGTTGGTGAGACTCGAGGGGTAGGGCGAACCATCCATCATTTGGCGGAAGCCAGCCGGCACATTGCCGGAAGTGACGTCACGCCTGAAATATCGACTAATAATTTATACGCAGACGTTAGCACCCAGCCACGTTTTACAGTGCACTCCGCGCTATCTGTAATAACAAACTAACGCCCATGATATACGTATAGTCGTGTAAGCCATCTCTGTTGGACCGAAACCTCGCAGTGTAAGTGACCGCATGTCAATTTTGGTCCAGTGGACAACGTGAGACGCCTACCCTGGCGAATTAGTATCGCATTGAAAATCATTCCAAACCAATTCGAAATTTTCCGAATCATTCCCAAATTTTGTATTCGAACTTATCAGTTTCACTCAAATCTAATCCGAACGAAGTTTTCTTTTCGAAACCTTTTAATTTAATCTATGGCCCCCAATCCGAAATCAATCTGAAAACACTTTTCAATCCATGATTCCTATCCGAGTGAATCTGAACACACGTTTCAATCCATGTATCTAATCCGAATAAATTTTTATCCTTTCACAATCTAATATCCGATGCCAGTGAATCCGAAGTCATTTTAAACGATTATCAATCCTTTTCAGTTCGTGCTGCCAATTAATTAATCCAAAATCAATCCAATTATAATACTTTAATAATACTTTATACTTTCAATTCTTTCCATTCCGTAGTCCCAATCCGAATCTTGAATTTTATGGTTGGAGAAACCCCAGTCAACTAAGTTGACTCAACTTAGTTTTCTTTAATCTATGTTACATATATAGGCATGCAGAAGCAGTATGATTAAAGAACAATCAATCTTATAGTTCAGATGAAAGGTTTAGATGGGAAAATTAATACTCAGCACTGAAGCGTTTGTCAGCTGTTGCTTTTATTATTAATATGGTGTCGACTTCGGCATCTCCGAGAGTCGTCATCTTTATACATCCCTCTTTCGTCGAATACAATTTTCATCTCTCGTCGTTTTCGTCCCAAGAAAATATTGCCTCGTGTTTACGTTCCCGAAGGAATCGAACTATTGTTTGGTAAAAAAAAAAAAAAGAGCAAAGGGGAAAACGTAACGATAAGTGCAAAAATTGATGCGGTGGTGACAAAATAAATGTATGCATGTATTCAAGTACATACGTATAATTTACACACGTATCTATGCATAAGAATTTAAAAATTATTCTTATAAAATCGTCACTTTTATGAAGGACGTTTCTTCCACAGCAAATCTTTTTCATAAATTTCTTTACTCTGACTTCTTGTAAAAATATATGTTACTTCTCTCTTGTTTACTGAGGTGGTGGTTGGGATTCCAACTTAAGGTGAGGATCCTTTGAGAGGTCGATCACCTTAAAAGTGCTATTAATATAATTATGGCTGGTCGCTTATTATTTAATCTCTTTCTCCTGTCTATTTTTTTTATTCTATTTTTTTATTCTTTAAATTACATACTTAATATTTAGTGAGTGTACCAGATCAATTATGTAACTTTTCGCTTCTTCTTTTTTCGTCTCTTCCAAATTTACGCAATTTTCTGTGTCCTGTCACTGGTTTTAAATTGAAACGTTACAAAATTTGAATTTTGCCAGGATCTTATTTTATTTGTCGATTAATCGGGATCCCGCGGGGCTTTTTATGCATAAAATGTTGTTTGTGCAGTGAAAATAGTGCAAGCGTAAAATAAATACCTCAAATGATTAAAATAAACTAAATAAATAAATAAATTATTGCAAAATAATAACCCTGAAATAATATTTTTAATGATACTTTAGATAAGGACAATTCAGGTGAATTTCACAAAGCATTAGATTTATAATTACTAATTATGCATTTTATAATAAAAACAAGTGTTCATTTCAATTTATTTTTATTAATATTCAATTTTTACAAAATATAGAAATCGATGTAGAATTTTGTCTCGAATTTTATGCTGTCATAATTCTCATTTCGTGACGTTTAAAACGTCAACTATGACATGACTCAGAAGATGGCTCAGATGGCGTAAATTTGAAAAAGGCAAAAAATGAAAATTCGAAAAGTTACATAATCGAACCTCAGCAGGAATATCGATTGACCCCTCGAGATTTCCTAAAATGCAGAGTTTTAATGTGATAATATGCAATGTGTCTCAAATAATAAAAATAAAATAAGAGTGGATACAAAGAAAAATAAGAAAGCATCATGAATTATGGAATAGGTGAGATAGCTCAGTCGTTATTTTTACATCACATCTGATTGTAACGAGGTGAAGACCTGATCCTAGGAAGAATTTGGTCTCCAACGAGGTGCATTTATCGGTGTTATTTACGGGGTAGGATCTTGTAGGGTGACAGGCGGTTGGCAGGAATGCGTATCAACTCGAGTGTTCTCGGTCGTGCAAAATAAATCGTGGGATTATGTTTGGTCACTGTATCAAGTTTGAATGGGCAACTTAGTCTCTCTGAGATGTAGACAAAAGATATCACTAAGTCAATTGCAACCTGGTTCAATCCAATCATGAAAAATGTCTTCATCTTTTGTTTTAGACGGAATTTTTATTATCATCAGGAGATATGATGATAACAGTAAAACATGTAAATATTTATGCCATGTTTCTGAGTTTTAAGACATTGAAATTTTCAAACTTTGATACTTTTAAGATCTTGAGGACCAAACACAGTCCCAAACTTTTAAACGTTACAAATTTTAAGTTCCAAGCATGTGTACGCTGTTTAATCTCAGAAACATTTTGAACTTGGTAAACATGTAGCGTTAATTAACATAACTCTGAAGTTTAAGATGTAGAGCTTAAACTTCACACCTTTCAAAATCTGCAACAATGAATTTCATAAACCTCTCGTAATATTTAAGTTTTAAAGTTTAATTTTAATATTTTCAAGCGCTTACATCATGTGGATTTAAAATTTTCACCTAGAATATGCTTGATTGAATTAAATTTTTGTCTCAATGTTCATCCTTTTCTATTTTTTAACATTACAAAATAATCGCTGTAAAATATTACTACACCGTAGTTGTTCCACCAAATAGTAAATTTTAAAATAAAATGTAGTTGGTGAGTGTACAGAGCATGTATGTGTACATTTTTCTGTGCTTAATTGTTGGTGAAACTTGTTTTAATAGCCGGAAAATGTAAACAAGGAGTTAATTTAATTATGAAATTGTGTTGGTATGAAAAATTTGTTAATGTACTGGAAGAAGAGAGGAGAAACATGGCCAGGGAGAGGGGAAGAAACACTGAAGTTAATGCGAGTCTTGCTACAATTCACAAGTAACATCTGCAAGGTGAAATAGTTAGAATCTCATTTTCGACTGCAGTATGGTTCACTGCCTCTTCTATTTGGACATTTAATTATAGAATCAAGCAAACGACTACATGTGGATTAAACATTATATAATTGCTTTCCTTATACAATATAAAATTGATTGTCGCGGTTACGAAGTTAAATACCTCATAATAAAATTCGATTAAAAATTAAAGTGGCAATTATCAGTCGCATATTCTACTGCACGGAAGTTTTGTTTATATATCCCTCAATTTACTTTCCGAGAACACAAATATTTGACATTAAATACTACCCAGCTGTGCTTATAAAAAATAAATCTTTTATGACAACTTGTAAAGGAATAGTCATATTTATTTACTGAATGCCAAGCAACCACTTCTCTATCCTTGGTCTGCTTGGCCATAAATCTGGCTTGTGAAGTCCTGACGATTATTCGGTTCACCAAGCTATGTTTCCGAGATTTTCTGTTTTTGGGGTGCGACCCTCTCTGTAAACAAACGAGGACCCCCCATTGCTTGAGTTTAGACGAGGCTGGCCTTTCGACGTATATTCCTATATTGTATAGGAGGGTCCAAACGTAATTCCCGGCAACTTGCACTCAAATTCAAATTACTCGCATTGCCTCGATGATTGTTGAGTCGCAATGCAGTCGTGGTGCATTATGTCACTCATAATGACGAACTCACATGAATGCTGGGCATTTGTGGCGTTCACGCTGTTTCGCTCGCCGACAAAGGGTAAAATTGTTTCGTCATCCCAGACGATTTTTTACACTCCAAAGGCATATGGCTTCAACCCCCACTCAGTCCCTTTGTCCCTTCATTGTAACTTAGAAAATAGAAATACTAGGTCTGGTCTTCATCTTTTCTCGCATCAATTTAAGGACGGAGTAGTAAATCTTTTTGATTGCCTCTACTCTTCTCGTGAGGTCCACTTTCATAAAAAATAAGCATTCGAGAGCTCTTAAATAAATCGAGTGGAAAATCAGGCTTAAGTCAAACATGCTGTGGTCAAAATTTTGTTGAACCAAGATGAGGACATATTTTTCCTGCCTGTATATGTAATGTCAAAGTATGTTTATGTCCTATTTCACCAGAAAAAAGGTTTTTTTCCCGAGTAGAAATGAGAAAAGGAAATATCCTATTTCTAAATTACGACATTCGTTCTTCAATTCTCCAATTTCTGTTAGAGGCAGTTTCGAATATTTAAGGGATCACATTACGTTACACGATTTGAAATCTCCCAAGTCGTAAAGAATAGGCACGAAATGGGTGAATATAGACGAGTGACTAAGTGACTGAGGTCTTTCAACGTTTTACAACTCATTTGCTGGCTAGATCTTGCGGTTAAGAATTTTATTACGATTTCCTAGGTCACGCGAAGCATAAATAAAATAAAGTGGAGTAAGAACAACGACCAGAGATCACAATGACTCGTTAGAGTGAGAACGTAGACGCGTCTATAAATCATGGCGATCGAATCTTTGGTAGGCGTCGAGAACCGAGATTATGGCACGCTTTTCCACTGGGCAAGGCAAAAGATTTTCCTTTGATCGGGGCTTTCCACCGCTAGTCCGCTAGTCGACCAACTGGAAGAGTTATGCTCCAATAACCTGAACGATCGTATGAAAGGAACTTAAGTATTTGACTGAGAGTGCTCTTATTACCTTCTTTCTTTTATTCTTCAGTTTAAATAAAAATAGTCTTTTCCTATATCAATTTTCAGGGAGACTAGAGCACTGCAAATCGTAGTTAAAAAACGTTATTTTTAATTCATTAAAATCTCTTTCAATTCCTATAAATCTCTTGAAACCTTTTTATATTCCATAAAAATCTTCAAAATCATCAAATTCCATGAAATCCTTTAAAATTTCACAAAACCTTTTAAAGATCAGAAAAATCCCTTGAAATTCCTTAAAATTATATTTAAAATCTCATAAAAGTTCATAAAATCCTTAAAAATACCACAAAATCTTTTAAAAATCATAAAAATCTCTTCAAATTCCTGGAAATTCCATAATATTTAAAATGTCTTAAAATGCCTAGAATCCTTTTGAAATCTCTTAAAATTCTTCAACATTTCAAGACATTTAAAATCCCTTAGAATTCCTAAAAATATTTTTAAATTGCATGAGTTCTTTTAAAATTCCACGAAATATCCTGAAATCCCTTAAAATTCTTCGAAATATTTTTAAAAACCTAAAAATTTTTTTAACTTTCGTAAAAATCACTTGAAAAGCGTGAAAATTCCTTAAAATTCCTAGAAACCTCTTGAAATTCCTCTCCAAAAAAGTGGTTCCTGTTTAAAAATGTCTCGAAAATCTCGCATATATGTAAAACAAAATAATCGCGCATGTAGGTTTGCTATAATAGTATAATACATAAAAAAGACTTAAGAAATTTGAGTGTCGTAACTTGTAGTAAATACCGATTATAGGTGTTATAAGATTGAGAGAGAGGTGAAAGAGTGGCTATAAAGTTAAGTATAACGAGAATAAAGTCGTCTTTGGTAATAAAGAACAAGAAGGAAGATGTTGCTCGCCATAGGATTGCTGGGAAAAAAATAACAAGATATCGAAGACATTCAGAGCGAAACGACCTCAAGAGGGTGGAGAATAAAATTATTACGAGAGGGGAACTTTAATGGCCAGAGTTACCCTAACATAACGGCCATAAGCGTTTTAAGGTTAACACCTTTCACCCCTCTATCTGCTCGTTTCGCACTTATATTTACATGGCACACGTATATTTACATGCGCATGGATACATTATAGATAGAGATTTCAGGAAACCTGTACATTGAAAGTTTTGGTCTTCGAGCCCTCTCAACAAGCCTTGGCATATAGTTTCCAATCTTGCCTTATATTACCTTTCAGTATTTGTACAAACTGTTTTTCGATGGCCTGGAACACTTAGATAAGGAGAGTAAATATTTGTGTTTTGAAAAATAGCAAGTAAGGTAGCACGTGTAGAATTCAAGTGGCACGTGGCTGAAAAATGAGAGAGAACATTTTTCATCGATTCTATGCAGTTACCGTTAAAGAAAGCAATTTTATTGAATGAATTTAATATTTGAATTTCATAAAACTGAAATTTTCTTTCATATCAATCATTTCGTAAGCGATTAAATTCTCCAAGAAAGAAAGTCTCCATGTCTAAAAGAGTTAAGTAGGTTTCCAAGTTTAAAAGCTGCATAGATTCAAGTATGAAAATTTCATGCAGCCTTCGTTGCTCAAGGCATTAAAATTTAAACATAGTCTTGCAGTATGTAAACAAACCGTTTTTCGGTGGCAGGAAATTCTTCGAAAACGGAAGTAAATATTTGAGTTTGGATTGATATCAGGAAAGTACAGCACGTGTGCGATGTTTAAGTGACACGTGGCTGAAAAATAAGGGGCAATATTTGAGCTAATGAGATTTCAGTTATACGTTAAAAAAGAATTTCGAATCTGTCACCCCTCTTTTCTGGAAAATTAAACTTTCTCTGTGTGATGTTAGGTAAATATTTAGTCCTCGTCAAATGCATCTTGTTTACTAGGAACTAGATCCTATAAATATGAGGCATCGAAGACATAAATTTGTGAGATAGCAAGGCACGTAAATAATAATTTATAATAGTACATCACCCACAATAAATGGTTCTAGAGGGCGAGCAATATCATGTAATTGCACACTAAAGGTAGACTGGGAGTGCTTCTGTTCGACATAACAGAGAGAATGTTCGAAATACCTATGGCTTTCAGGTACTTAAGAATCCCATGTGGAGATCTTCTAGGCAATTCGGGTGACTTATCGATGATGCCTTACAAAGATATGAGTTCATGGTAGAAATCGAGTGCACAGAGATGCGCAGAACATAGTTGGATCGATCTCAACAACACAACCATTATCTGCATTAGACGTTAATGTAGAGAGTAAACTGCACTCTTGCTTTCTGAAGAGTGTATGGGAGTCGTCTGAGGGTTAAGAAACTTTCTATGAAAGCTTTACAACACGCGAAGTGAACTTCTCATAATCAATCGTAAGACATGTCTCCAAAACACTGCTCGAAACAATACCCGTTATTACTGTGAAACTTTAATCGAGGGAGGAACTAAAGTTTTTGAAATACGACAGTTGCAATTGCAGATGTCAACTACTTGTCCTCGAAACTTTCAAGTAGAGTCAAGGTTTTAAATTTGCGGAATCCAGAAAGCATTGCTTCCACTCCGTAAATCCTTATTTTACGAAATTTTTTCTTGAAAATAAATTTCTTGAGGAATTTAAATGTATCTGCACGGTAGATTTCAGACAAGTCTTTAATTTTACGTAACTTTCGTCCTGAGTTCCTAATAAAAGTCTAATTTCAATTATTTATTATAGAAGATTTTCTTCTGCAAAACTTGATATCTTGTTGACTTATAAAAAAAATTATTACCTGAGGATCTTGGGTATTCTCTAACCCCTTACATATTTTAGCAGGAAAAAAAAGGTATACTCATTATTTTTATTTTTTATTGTATGTAATCTTCGGCCAGATGGTTGACACTAGGAAAAAAAATTCAATTCTAAATATCTCGTGGCTATCGCGTGACACAGCGCAGCCTCCGATTAATTATTTATCAACAGTATTTTATTTATAAAGTATTTGCATTTCAAATGGTTTCAAATTGTTTGAGTAGTTATAACTTGGATTCTTAAATATTCGATAAGGAAATCCTGGAATGGTCTAGGAATTAAAAACTAATTGATAGTAACAATTCTTATTAACCTGAATTAGTAAACTGATTGGCATTATTTCATTAGTAACTTCTGACTAATTCAGATTAAGAGAGCAAGAGACATAATTAAGAGCAGTGACAAGAGTATCCTTAGTTACATTATAACATTCTTACTCATTTATTTATTCGGGTCGTTTCTGGATTATAAATATTTATATGACTTCATATTAATTTCACTTTATGTATTAATATTAAGTCTATAAAACCAAGTCGACTATGTACTTAACACTGATCAATTTTTTACGAAAAATGAAGAATTTTCTCACGAGATTTCCGCTCATGCGATTAATTCGCAGCAGTATTTAGAGTAATAATTAAAGAGTGACAGGGAACATGGGCATACTTTCGTGAGAAAGTGGACTGCGTGATTATCAGACACTGAAGGATGATACTTGACGTTCTTAAAAATTTTTCATTCCTGAAGTGTTGCATGTACCACTTTCTCATAAAGAGACATCGTCAGCCTTTCATAAATTTTATGTAAGTCGAAGCAAAGTATACTTTTACACTTTTTATAGTTTACATTAAAGTGTTCCAACATTTCTGAAGAGTATTCCGTTAATTCCGTATGAATAAAGAATTAACAAATAAAAAATTAGCAAAATACTTTTATTCTTGAAGAAAACTACAGTATCGGAAATTATTCTGAAAGAAATCTATATATATATGGGCATATCTCTACAATTTTTCATTTTCGGCATTTTGAAAAAAAGAAAAATAATATTTAGTGGCACAATCCTCCAACCGATTTTATCTTCTTTTTTAGGCC
>CAJFCP010025878.1:86267-101969 GCA_904066005.1 Synergus itoensis | reverse complement strand
AGATAAATATAAAATAATGATAATCACTTCAAGACATTTTACTTTAATTGCACAGAGAAAAATGGAAGTCAGAGGTTTTGTAACATTTACAAAAATTCTTTGAACAAAACTTTTATTGTAAGACAGAGTCCAAAAATACGGTAATCATTATTGATCTGTTTAGGAATGATTACCGCATTTTTAGACTCTGTCTTATAATAAAAATTTTGTTTAAAGAATTTGTGTAAATGTTACAAAAATCATATCGTCAAAAAACACATTGAAATAGCTGGCACAGAGATATTGCAATTTTATTTTAAGACGTACTTTTTGAGGATATATAGATACTGCAACCATAAAACTTATGAACTTGAGTGCGGAAAATAATAAAAATTTTGTTATATAGATTAGATTTTTCTTGAAAGAGCCTAGCTGGGCCCTACAGAGGGCCAGTTTATTAGCCCTTCGTAGGCAGCCTACATTGGACCTTTAAAGGTGAGCATGTCAAAACTATGTTGGCCCTTCATAGTTTGCAATCGTGAGACCACAAGGCCACAAAATAATCGCACATGGGTTGTTTTGCTCGTTAAATTTAATTTTTGTGGATTCTAATAATTTATTATAGTCTCCTCTAAATGAATTCGTGTTTTATCTTGGAATTAATAAAAGACTAGCGTTTTAAATGTTGTAAATAGCATCATCAATTTCGCTTCTAAGACCGCAATAATCTTTCTTCAAATAGATATGGAGATACTAAACTCGTTTTACTTGTTTTCCGACCTTTTATTATTTTGCCGGATGGAGATAAAACTGAGGTCTTTAAGCGTGTTACTGGCTTTATAAAATTAATAAAGTACACTTTCGCAGTCCCTTAAACTATAATGGTGCACATAATTGCGGAAAATCTTGAATAACTAGGTTCATAATTGCCGCATATTTTTCCTCGGATAAGAGGCGACTTACGAGGACTTTTCCGAATAATAAAGCGAGTTTCAGAACGGCGGTTTTTCAGAAAGAAATGTTTCGTCGGAACAAAATGTGTAACAATGAACCTAGAAACTGTTTCATGAAAATGTAACTTTTCATATATCTTAAAACTAATTATTAATAGTAAAAAGATGCCTGTGTATATATAATGATATATTCTGTTAGAGTTTTTCAGTTTTAATTCGAAGTCGTCTGTCATATTACAAGTGGTCACAAGTATAAGAGCTCTGTAAAGAGAATAATTTTTAGTGAAGTCTCTGTCACAACTCGCTGTTCTTTCTCACCTTCACCAATCAGGAGAAGGTGCAAATTGCTACAGTTACTCGCATGGTTAGTCTTTATCAAACAAATAAAGGACCCAGAATCCCCTCATAATTAAGCTCTCAGCAGCTCTTCGAATCTCGAAGCTACTGCATGAGGAATCGGTGGAAAAAAAGTCTCGAGAGCACGTCCACTTCAAAGTCCTCCTTCGTATAATTAAGCCCTTAACATTCTTGGCTTCTTCGGAAGAGCAGTGCGAAGAAATGGAATGCCGTTCCATACGAGTAGGCACCTGAGCAACACGGGCGCGTGTACTCATGTCAAGAACAAGATAAATTCAGAAGATCGTTCGAGGCTTGTTGAAAAAGTTGGAAATTTATTCTTTTTGTACCCCTCGCTAACTTTCTTCCAGTGACAACCAACGAATGTCACGTTTCCACTTTTTTCCTTCAGAAAAAAAAATATTGACATTTTCGATGGTTAGAGTCTCATTTTTGAGCTGTAAATAGACTTTTTGTGCATAAATCAGACTTTTTCTTTTTCTCATTCAATGCGTGGACTGCGAGTAAGAATGCAAAAAGCCATACGCTGCACAAAATCCGTATCGAATATCAAGAAAGTGGATGTCGACTTGAATGATGCTCAGGCTTACAAGAAGCGCTACTAATCCGTAATAATTAACGTCCTTCCAATTGATTCTTGAACAGAGGAATAATTATTAATTACGCGGGCATTATAATGGATTTCTTATGCTTGTAACGATATGAAGAGAAAAAAAGCTGAAAGTGGACGCAATGATTTGATCTAAAAATTAAACCATAGCAGCAAGTCAAATTAAGACTTCCTTACCTAAGATGAAATCTCTGAATGAAATTATGTATGACTGTGCAATTTATTCTAGATCTTTATCGCCATAATAGTCAATAATTTTAGAGTCTGTGTGTGTTGCAATCACTTTAAGTTTCGCTTCACAATCTTCCTTAATTTCACAGGACAATTTCAATCTAGAATTGAATGATTTGGAGGGTATAATATGTCGGGAAATATCATTAGCAAGAGAATGTAGATACAAGAACTGAAAATTGACGTAATTTTAGCAAAAACCGTGTCCTGCTTACCGTAATAACTATAATTATGTTGTTACACTATACATTTTATTTTTTGGAACGAATTTGATAGATCTTTAAAAATAATATACCGCCAGTCATTTGCAGTGATTATGTTTAACTTTCGCTTCGTGTGGAACGAGAAGTCCGATTATTATCTCAAGCGTTTGTCGAAGACGAAGCAAAGCGTGGTTAGCGTTTGAACGTAATCTGTAATGACTTCAGAGATCCATCTGTTTGCAAAGAGCAGCAGAACAGAAACAAAGGAATGAATACAAAAGAACAGATAACAGAAATGCAATGAGCGCAAACGGTATCTTCTTTTCAACTCTGTCACAGTTTAGTTCAATAATAAACAAGTGATCGACCGCATTAGTCCTTTTTTTATCTTTGGCCGTTGCTCATTTTCTCAGTATTTGCGTCGTTGTTATTATAAACAAATTCCAGGTGGTCCAGGGGAAAAAGTGCAGACTCATTTCAGCTGTGTATACGGTAAACTTAAAATAACTCGGATACAAGATTTCGCCTTGCTTAGATATTCAAAGAGAAGATATTTAAAGTCTAAAGGATTCTTTTTGCCTAATTCTCCGGAACTACACGATTTTTATGACAAATGAGCTAATTTTTCGAAAAAAATATATTTCTAATTCATTCAATGATTGATTAAGAAACTTTTTCACTGCAGCGAAGCATTGACAGTTTGTAACAACCGGTAGTCGCATAAGCGTATCAAATAGCAAAGAGATATCAATCATAACTCTTGACTCCCATGGCAGACTCGAACAACGAGCAATCCATCCTTCGTTGTATGTGCAGACGACATGACAGAGCTATCGGTTACTACAACCGACGCCTCATGAAATTTACACTGATCACGAAAACCGGTTCGCATGTGATCTTATAATTCCAGGCAAAAATAATTCTTTTTTCGTCGAATTAAAAATATTCTTGCTCCCAATTGAAACGTGAAATTCTATATCGGTAAGTGATATCGAGCAAGTGGTACTTGCAGAATGTATCAATCAATGTAGCAATTCGATTTGTCTCAAATTGAAAATATATTCTTTTGAGAATTGCAGTTATAAGCCAGATTTTTGAAGATTCGATGATAGAGATCGATGAATTGGATTTAGGATTAGATTAAATTGAGTGTCTACTGTGCGAGAATTTAAAGAAATCTCGGAATTGACCGAGAATTGAAAAGAATTTAAGAAAATCCGAGAATGGCTCTTGATTTTATTTTTGATGCGGGAAGTGGGTTGAAAAAACTTTTCTGAATAATAAAACTAAATATTTTTATTTGATACTTGCAACTTTTGTTAAATCTCTTGAAATCTTTTGAATTCTTTTTTAAATCCTTTAAAAATAATCTTTAAAATCGCGTCAAATTCCTAGTAATTCCTTAAAATCTATTGAATTCTTAGAAACGGTATAAACTTTTTTAAAAATTCTTAAACTTATATGAGTTTCTTAAAATCCTTTAAATTTTCTAAAATGCCTTAAAATCTCTTAAACATTCTTCAAATTTTTTAATTTTTCTTAAATCTCTTGAAATCCCTTCAAAATCTTAAAACTTCTCCACATATGCTACTTTTTTTCTTACTAAAAATTGAAATTCTTCAAAATTAATAAAAAAATTAAAAATATAGTTTTTAAATAAATTGTAATATTGCAATGGGACAAATTACGCATGGAAAAATGCGGGAATTGTCCAGGAATTTCATAGGTAAAATTTAGTAGACATCCTGATTTAAGGTAAAATACATTTATTGATAAAAAAAGATGAATTTTGCATAAAATTTGTCGAAATAAACGATTCTTGTATTTTTAATATTTAATACGATATAGAAAGATTCGAATTCTGATATAATCGAGTTGTTTTCTAAAATCAGGGTATGCGCAAACTCGGAAAGATCGACGCCGTATATAATCTCGACGCGAACCTGAATCATTATAGTCATTATATAGTATAGCCTTGCCTAGCATGTTACGAGTATAATTGTATTCACCCTGGATATGCGGATAGAAAAAAATTCCACCATGCCTCTGCAATCACGATGCAGATCTCTTATTTTAATACAGAGTATCGTTAATCTTCATCTGCAACACAGAATCTATGATCTAATCCAAATCATCTGGCGAATCGTGATCTTTGTTTCAAATCTTTTCCTAGATATAGAATAAGTTCTTTTTTGTCGCTTTATCGTGAAGCTATTTTCTATAGTAACTAATGATCTATCTGTGAAATTTCGCTGAGCAATCACAAGATCGACCTTTAGACGCGGCGATTGTGTAACGATTTTTCGCAATCTTGACAGGCGATCAAAGTAAACTTGAATCTATCCTGTTATTTATTTAATTTTTATATTTATTATAAGATTCCAGCATTTTAAAAATTAGAATACCATTTTTTATACTTAAGTATTTTGTGTAGAGAAGAAAGGTTGATTTTGAGAATATCTTCTCAATAAACATTGAAATTAATTAAAATTAATGACTGTGAAACGTTGTGTTTCAAACTCGCACGAAAGTTCGAACTTTTATATGAACCATAATTGCGTTATCATCTTCACTAGTTTCTTTGACATCAGAAGAGCTAATTATTCTCATCCGTTCAATTAAAGCGTGTAATATTCCAATTAACGGGTGACACTTAAATTATATTTTCAATGAAACTGGTTCTAAGTTAAGCACCTCATCAAAGAGTTGGTTCAATAAAATTTGAAAGGAGGGAAGACTTATTAGAGATCTACAAAGGCTACCGTTCATTCGACAGTGTACGCAATTAGGGCCATTAGCAGTGAATCTTTCGGGCGTAAATAACGAAGGTCTTGATACTTTTTTTATTTTCTTCTTTCAATATTTCAACGTTTAGATCACCTTGCTCTGAAGAACTGGTTTTCAAGGCCACGATCGAGGCATCAAATTATTCCAAATATTCGGCGATCTTGCTCGTCTGGACCAAAGAGGCATTAATTATGTGTGGAATGAGTGTAATTTTAGTACACATTATCACGCTTGCTTGAAGGAGCCAAAGGCTATTTCGCACTTACTTGACATAAATTTTTACAACCCTGCTGTCCAATTTAATTTTACTGCCTTCATGACAACATTGATTAGTTCAATCAATAAATTTCTGTTTATCGTGTATTAATTTGTTCCTTCGAAATTTGTATTCGAAAAAATGCAATTAGAGTCTATGCGCGCGTGTTGGTTTACCCTCGTCCCTTAAAATTTCACGAAAATTTTCGAAATTCCTTAAAATTCGTTAAAATTTCTCAAAATTCTTAGAAGACTCTTGAAAACTCTTAAAAATTCACACATCTCTTAAAATCATTAGAAATTTTATCAAATTCTATGAAATCCTTAAAAATTTTACAAAATCTTTTAAAATTTTTAGAATCCTATTAATATTATCCCTCAAAATTTTAAAACATTTAAAATCCCTAGTGTTCTTAAAAATCTTTTAATATATTTGTTGTTTCAAACCTGATCGCTAAATATGAATCAGCGAAATTCCGCTACTTCAGATTAAGAGAGTTTGCTAAAATCTAATTAAAATTATGTTACTTGAAAGAGTACACGAAAAAAGATAAAATCTGGATGTCATACGTATTAAAATCCTGTATTGAAAAATGGTTCGTGGAATGATCGATTTGAAGCGATTGTCAGGTTATTGACACCTGTTTTGCGAAAGTTCTCCGCCCCTTTTCATCTCCAAACATCACATATCAGAGCATCAGTGTCAGACTCATGTACGCATACCATTCAGCCTGATTTCTTTTCGGCCATACGAAATTCAGGACTTAATGCATTCAACTTGGAAGTCCGAGCACGTAGGAATAAAAAGGAAAAGAATGAAAGAGGCTGAATGGAGCTTCCATCTAGTCATAGATCCTATCATCACTATTAAGGGCAGATTATCGTGCGACGATTCTCTCATTCGTGCTTTCGACACTCAAGAGAAGAGAATACTTCCGATCTCCTGTGCCAAGATTTCAATTGCACGGGAAAAGCAATAGAAATGCACTTAAGCTTCATCCCATAGACTGAATTAAAAAGATTAAGTTCCTAAAATTTTTTTTAATCAAATATGATCTTTATCAGATTATAAAAATATTGTTAGGAGCTGTTGAAAGCCGAACTATTTCAAACTCACTCACATATTATTTTTACTTTGCTGGTTCGAATATATTTCTATTCACAATTTATTTGACATTTTATTACTTTGAAAAGCCAGAACGATGTCAAGTTTTTAAGGAGATAATGCAAAAAACAGGATTTTGATAGCTTTTAACTTACATAAAATAAAAAACGTAATCATTAATGTAATTAGATTTAAGAGTGTATGGTATTCAAACTTTTGACCTGTACTGTATTTTTAGTGTATATCTCACTCTTCATCACTCAAATATAGTTCATGCAGGAATATTATGTTTTTTTATTATCAAGTATTATCCAGGTTCGTCTCGGTTCACATTAGAAGCGAAACAAATTTGATTTAACACATAATATAACGCTTGTAACTTGTATGACAGAACCGGCGAGGCGGCATTTCTCTGGCGAACCTGACAGGATGTCAATGTTTTTTCCATAATAGTTTATTTCCAAAATTTTTTCCTGTTACTCTCTGAGTCACAGAATATTTCTGAAACCTTTTTCGAAAATGCCAATTAAGAGCGAACGAGAAAGAAACTTTCCTCTCGATAATGTGACAGATTATTCCGTAAATACAATAGTCTTTTTTAGTTTTTTTTCCTATTACAAAGATTTCCAATACTCCATTAATAGCCTTATTTCAATTTTGTCGGTGAACAAAAAACGAGATTTTTTTTGCTCTTTTTTAGCACCCAAAGCCATGATAATCCGATTTGAAGGCAACGTTCACTCGTCGAATTTTGCCCTAGGCTTCACTGTAACAAGCAAGAGAGATGTTCACTGTTCACATTATTTCGTTGCACCTCCCATTCTGGCCACTTTTCCTCTTATACTCTCTCATCTCTCTCTTCTCTGCGCTGTTTAGCACGTTGCCCAGTGCATTGCCTTTGACTAGCTTAACACCCATTTGTAAGACTTTTTTTACGACGCGACACTTTTACAGATGGGTCGTAGAGTGAAGCCCAAGTCCGGAAAAGAGTGGCAAATGTAAGAGGGTCATAAAATCGTTTTCCTTCTTCAAATGAACAAGCACATTCGACGCAAGATACCGAAGTCCTTGTTCCTTTCCTGTCCCTTTCATTACTTCTCAGAGTGAATGGTCTGTGTTTCTAATGGGTGCGGAGAAGCATAAGAAGTCCTTAATTTATGGTGATAAAAACCAGATGCGTAAAATTCTAAGAGATTTTTCGTCATACATAACTTGAAAATTGAGACTTTTTCTTGGGAACGGAAACAATTAAAGATCAGTTTTATTCGAAATGTTAACATGCGGTTCTTTAATATTTATATAGATCTTTTATGACTTCTTCAAGAATATGAAAGGCTCGTTTTTCTTCTTTAATTGCTGTCACGATTTCTTCATTTATATTGCGTTTTTAATAAATATTTTTATTCGTTCATAAATCATAAACCGGATTGTCGATGTTCCAATTTACAAGTCGGGGGACTTTAGATGATTGTAAAGTAAGTTCTTTATTTCTATGGTATTCATGTCTTTTAAGTGATGTAAGCATGAAACTAAGTTTTATTTCAAAATGGATTAACACCCATAAACTTCCAAAACTATTTTATAATAATTCTATAAAAATTCATTTCTAAAAAAGTGGTGTTTTTTGAATGACTTGAAGTTGTAGCTATAACTAGTACATACTTGTAAAATTTTATTCAGCTATTTACAAAAATGAATGTAATGACTTTTATAAAATATGTCTATAATTGCACGTAATTATCAGATCCGGAATTCACCGATGAAGTTAATTGCGAATCCGGCGTCTTATAAAAAAAGGAAGTAATAAAAAATTGCTGTTAAAAGATTCAATATCCGAGGATCCGTTTCTGAAATAGTCCTCTGCTTCTTTTTTCTCGAGAGTCCTTTTCGAGGTCCTTTCTTAGAATATAATTTTCTGCTCGAGTCATCGTTTGGCAGTTCTCCGCAGCTTAATTGCTGTATGCCTCGGGACTTATTGTTACCCATGAAATTTACTTCCAGCTTTCCATAGTGATCTCAAAAGCTTCTTTCTATTCCAACTTGCTCTAATGGCATAATAATCTGTATTTCCTGCTATATTGTATCCAATTTCAAGTGTTGATGGTACCGCATATATATGTATGACCTCGTGTATGACTACATAACGTATAATGTATTCGCAGAATTTCCATCCTGACCTAACGACGCAGCGCTAGAAATTTGTATTTACTAAAGATCGATTTCTGAATTAAGTGCAAAGTTAGTGCCGAATGCTGTCATTCACTCCACTCTCAGAATTTCTATCTACCTTCGTTTGATTGCTTTAGATCTTATCAGAAAGTTGCTTCTTCCTTCTTTAAATATTAGTCTTAGAATTGTATAGCTTTCCTTCGAGAATATTCTCTAGGAGAAAATATTTTATAAGTTTTTTACTTTTAAGTATTAACCATAATTTAATAAGTATATAGAAAATCGTGAAAAACATGGCCGCAACCTCAGTATTTGACCAATGTTTTTCCTCTAGCTTGCACGTTGCTTGCAAAGAAAAAGTGTACGATCCTGAATTTCGCTGTTGAGAAGAAACACTTTTGCTCAGTTCCTCGTAGCCGTTTGATCCATAATGCAGAAGGTTGGTTGCGTCCATCCTGGACCTTTCCCTTTCCTCCATACTCTTCCATTTCCCACCTTTCGACTTCGCTCGCGCCAAAGTCAAAGGAACCAATAAATAATTACTGCTCATAAATATATCCTGAGTCTGTGGCGCCTTCCTGCTTTTGCAAGCAACCACGGTACGATATATACTGTATATATGCTGCGATGCACGGTAATAGGTACGACGTATGGCAACTTCCGATCTAAACCGTCGCCCAACCACTACCGTACTACCAGAATGTTAGAAAGTTGATATGCTGTGTACATTAAACCAAGTGCGGAGATTACAAGGTGAAAATTACCTTCCTTGATTTAAAATGCATGTTTATAATTTATGCTTTGCTGTGGCAAATGTATTACCTGAAACAGCATCTCTCATCTTGATTTATTCGACTGAAGACTGAATTATTATCTAATTTCAATTTAAACTAAATCTAATGTTGAACTAGTTTTCAGGGAGTTGAATTTAGGGACAAATATGTTATATTGAGAATTTTTACTTGTAAAAGTACTAAATTTTACAAAAAAATTAGGATACTCTTCTAGAAATTCTTTAAAATCACTTGAAATACTTAGCAAATTTTTTTAATTACTTCAAAATCTTGAAACTCCCGTGAATTCTTTTGAAATTCCTGAAAGATTCCTTAAAACCAAATATTGAAAATAATTAATCCAGAATAGTTTTTTTAATCTTGATAGGATTTTCTCTCTTCGTCCTTGCCAGTTTTCTAGATCAGGACCAGATCAGAACAAGGAAAAACTGGCCAGGACCCCATTAGAAATCCATCAAAAAATTTTCACGGATACTTTAATACAATATATCTTAAAATTTCCTGTATTTTTTTCTAAAATTGAAGATTCTCAATATTAAAAATTCTCAATATGACACGTTCGTTCCTAAATCGCAACGCAGTTTAGGAAAAAATGATATTTGTAGTTTTTTCGTGTGTGAAACATTGTTTTCTCCCACCATAAAATACTTTAATCTTATTTACGCTTTATATTCAATCTTCGTTCAATTTTAATTACATTTTCTTAAACGGCACCTATATTCCAATTGAGAATTAAATCAAATACGTGATGGAATTTGTTCTGCAGAATATTGGAAAAAGAATCTAGACGCAATCTGAAAAGGCAGAGAATAGAGGTGGAAGCATTTAATTTTTTCCAAGTGCATATATAATTGACTTATTATTTGGAATGGTTGAATATGGTTAGAGAGAACGGAAACCTTTTTCCACGGGTACCCAAAGCCACGAGCGAGATCTGAAACGTTTCAGTCACGCCATCGACTCTTATAACGCGACTAACTCGTTTAATAGCAACCGTTATTACGTATAGCACGTATATAAACTTACCACGAATTACAGGGCGAAACGCCCTTTCTCAGCACACTGCCCTGTGTAACTTGGCACAGATTTCACCAGCCAGCTCGTATGAGGGGTGTTTAGTCGTTTGCTGCACAGTAATAAATGCACTCGCCCCCATCCTTCACCTTAATCGGCCTTCAATCCTAGATGCCTGACCAGGACTTTTGATTTAGTCATTCGCATGAAGAGATTTTCCGATATGGATACTAATCCGCAATTTATACAAAAAGAGAAATAACATAATCTTGCATAATAATTTATGGAATCCGAAAACACCTAAATAAACGTGTTCCCATATTTTCTGCTGGATATTACTATCATAAAAAGTGATGATAGCCAGGGTTGCAAAAATGGTTAATTATCCATTTTCAATTACTAATTACATAAAAGAAATTGTAATTATCCTCAAAATAATTAGTAATTACAAGAGAGAAATGGAAATTACATTCAATATAATTAATAATTACACAAGAAAATGGTAATTATACTGAAATTAATTATAGTATAATGTAAAATTATTAAATTATCATATAATATATTAATAATTATACTATAATTAATTATAATGTAATTACAATTTTTTTCTATATAATTATTAATTTTTTCGATATTTTCGAGATATAAGCTAATTTCTGAAAAATAAATGCATTAAAAAAGCCAATACACTGATTAATTGAAAGTTTAAAAAAAACTCATGATTGCACAGGAAACTGAATTTAAAAAATTGGAGAATTGTGAAAGTAAGAAAAGTTGTAAGAAATGTAGTATCTTCTAGACTGCTTGTAAATTTTTCAAAATCTGGATTTTACTGATTTGCGAGATCTTTATTGAATTCAATTTACTGAGGAATTTATTTTTCCAATCTCTTTTTTTTTTTCTTTGAAGTAATCCATATCTTTTCGGAAAGTTATAAGCTTCTACATGTTTGCTGACAGCGCAAGTAAGGACACAAGTTTATGTCGTCGAAAAATTGGAGACTGCGTTTGATCACCGAAGTTTTCACTCTCTTGTCCAGGTCCTCATCTCCTGAGGACGATCTCATCCACCTGGTGCCAATCATACACGAACTGAATCACGACGACCCTCTGCGTCGAAAGCGATAAATCGCGGAAGGATATCTGAGAAGATGCAGATATTTTCGAGCTTTATGGAAGACGTAAAACTTCCTCCAGGCAATAGGAAGTTTAGATTCCTTTTCGATAATTTATTGTCGTAAATCGGCACAGATGAACAGGTATGAAACTTTTCAAAATGCCAATAAACATTCTTTAACACCTCAATAAATATCAATACGTCACTAAATACATTTTTTACATAAACTTCTTAAAATTCTTAAAATTCAATTTCACTCAAACCATATTATAACTTAAACAATATTAGCCATAATTTTGGAAGCGAGTATCAACATTTATTTACGAATTTTCTTCCTTTAATTAAGACGAGCATTAAAACAAAATCTGTGCTCAGAACTCTCAGAAGACTTTTAAGTAACAATGTACTTTTAAAACTGTAATGAGGTAGTTATAACAGATGAAATTGAATTTCCGATACCTCTTGAATTCACAATCAAAAGAAAAGGTATTAATTATCGTTTTCAGTTTTTTGCTTTAGGAGTATATTCCCATATTACGTAAAATAAAATGAAAACTTGTCAATTAGCTTTTAAAGCTCTTTGAGCGATGCACAGCAGAGATATTATTTTCTCTATTTTTTTATAGGATCGCTCACTTTTCAAAGCTACCAGACTTTTCTTCAATCTTGAGAAAACAGATTAATTACATTGTAAAAAATTTTTGCAAGAATTTCCCTGTAAACATTGTAAAAATTTCCTACATTTTCGGAGAACCTTTTGGATAAACTTAACTTTTTGGAAATTATCCGAAAAATTTGCATTCCTGGAAAAATTACGAATTTTCTTCGGAAAAAAATGTTGCCCATCAATTTTGAAAATATTTTATACTAGATGATAAGAATTTCCACAAATTTTTACAGTTTAGGAACACAAAACATTTTCCCAACCCTTTTTCCTTTTTTTTCAGAAAAGTAATTTCGTTATGAAATTACTTCGCTGTTTTCTCTTAATTTTTTGCAATTGTGCACAAAATTTAGTGCATGATAATGCGCATCTCACTCGAGTGTAATTAATTTAATTCTTGCGAAACCGTCGCATCGAAATGGAAGTAGAGAAGGGGTTGACACGTAGGATAGGATATGTATTCTAATCCAAGTAGATACTCACCCTGTGCTTGTTCGCATTTCAATGAGACCCAGTCATAAGACATTAGACGTTTCCATCTCTACTATGTTCTCCTTTCACCCATTTCATTCCTTCCCTCTCTCTCTCTCCCCCTCATTTTAGTAAATTCCCCTCTGGGTTCTCACCGACACTTGGAAACTGCTCATATTGGTAGTAAATGCATGAAACTACCACTTTCAAATTGAAGGAGCCTTCTAACTTACATATATATAACAGGAGTATATGTGCATATGTGTATGTATGCCTATGTATGTCTATGTATTATGTATGTATGTGTATGTCTCTCGAAAGGATTTCAGAAGCTTTCAGGAATTTTCAAAACATTTAACAGTGTGCAATATTTTATCAGTGTGACTTTCAATAATTAAAAAAAATTTCGAGTAATAAAGGAGATTTCAAAAATTTTTGATGATTTCGTAGGAGTTTAAAAAGTTTAAAAATATTTACAGTAAATTCATAAAATTTAAAGAGACTTCAAAATAAAACAAAATTAATAGAATAGGACAGTTGTGATGTTTCCTCAATTGTAGAATTTATTTTTACAATTTTATATCAATGTTTCGTCGATATATGACTGAAACTGGTGATGATTGACGCGCAGTTTATATAAATCGCTAAAAAATTTTGATTTTATTCTATGCATAAGGAAAACTAATAGAAAATGTATGAAAACTGCTCAACTCCCCCTCCCCATAAAGCGGTACTGAATGTCATTGAGTGTATAATATGATTTACGTACATATAAGCGTTAGTACAGCTGCTGGGTTTCCTGTAGTGAGAACCGTCATGCTTATCCTGATCTTTACTCGAGAAACCGATATGCACCTGGAATAACAAATAGGATCCTACTTGTCGTCTCAAACCATGTCCTGTACTTATATACACGCGATATAAATTTTATTTTTCATTTTGATTGACGTTTCTGTACCAGCAAAGACTGTACTTAAAATGATAAAGTTTATTTAAAGAAAATAGTTTCCGAAACTAATTTTATTTTAAAATCCAGAGTTTGTATAAAACCTAATTCATATTTCCTTCCCTTGTTTAATTCAAAAGTATGTTATAAAAAAATTGAAGCCTAAAATGTTCTTTGATTTGAAGGTACTTGAAAGGTGAAAGTGCATATAATTTGATTGAGGGTTAATGGCACATAAGTGCTTGAACACCCTCTTCAATCCATCTCCCGCTTTGCTTATTGAACGTTTTTTCTGTACCATCAGTCATACCCTTTCTTGTCACTATCGTGACAGATGCGACATACTCACAATGTTTATCAAGAGCGCAAGCCTCTTAACACGATACGCTGAGGGTGACAAGCTATAGTGATTGGTGATGAATCACACTCAATCGGAATAAGTAATTTTTTATTATCAAACAATATGAAACTTTAATGAATATTATAATTTTGACATATAAAAAATGTGTATCCAAATTGGAAATCAAATTTATTATAAATTATGGGAACATTTCTTAATGCAAGAAATAAAATGTGTCCTATTTCGATTGTCATCTCAGCAACTTCAGTTTCTGGAGTAGTACTAAAGATAGGTCATAAAGATACCTGAAGAAAACAGAAACTGAACCGCTGACATCGTTATACAAAACGCCTGCGCATTAGGTAGTCGTAAAATGGTTTTTACGTTCAGTAGATGACTATATTTTACTATTTTACTCTTTTACTTTAAGTTGAACTCAAAAGGTGTGGTTTTCTAATTTTCTTATCAGCAGACATGTACTTTAGACTTGTATTTTAATGTTTTCTTATCATTTTCTAATTCATCTACACTGAGACCATTTAAAAGATTTCATCTTTCATCATTCGAGAGCTTGCAATTACAAGCCTGTATGTTGTGTAAATCCTATAAACTCTCTTAATTCTCCGATTAAAATAAGAGTGCTTGGTTTTGTTAAAATGTTATTGCTTGAAGATTGCACTTTGCATTAGCCACAAAACTAGTTTAAAAACAAGGGCCGTGATTTTGGAAACTGACAAAGGACAAGCTTATTGTGAGATTAAGTGAGTTTCCGTGGAAGCCTGGATTATCGAAGTTCGATCACTCTATCTAATAACTATATGATGTTATTAATCTTGAACAAGAAGGAAGCGTAATGAAATCCGACCAGAGGAAAGGTTCAAATAAAGAGAAAAGATTTCTAGTAAAAGGCGAAGGAGAAACCACCAAAGGAAGAAGGTGGGCGAAGAAGATCGGCGAAACTTTCTTTCGTTCCTGGATAACACGATAGACGTGACCAGTGAGGCGTTTATTTGTAGTCGGGAAAAATGGAATTATAATACTAAAGTGAAATGGAGTTCTAACGGTTTGGCTTCCATTCTCCTATATATCCACCTCACTACCTTCCTCTTTCTCCTTCTATCACCCTTGATAATCCGTTTTGCCTGAAAGTTTTCCCCGACACGCTACATGGGATTACAATACCCTTGTCTTTACTATTTGGGGTACTTTACGTGTCTGTTTTACTATCGTTTGCACTTTTTGATCTTCCTAAATCAGGGTGTCTACTAAATTTTTCACACGAAATTCCCGGGCAATTTCCGTACTTTTTCCGCCTCGTTTTCCGCTTATAAATAGAATCACCATAGGATTTACGGGATTTTAGAAAATTTAAAGGATTTTAAATGATTTAGATTGATTATTCGGACAATTCTTTTGAAACCAGAAATATTATATTATTCAATTCCCTAATAATTTCTGGCTTTCCTTAAATTCCCCCGTAGTAGACATCCTGTTAATTAAATGTAAGATACGGGGTGGAAAGAAAAAGAAAACGAAAGAGAAAGGTAGTTAAGAGAGGTTTTTTGGGCGAGTTACATGAAGAAAGGAAGAACGCACGCGCGGCGGCAGAGTAATATTATTGTTGAGAGGAAAAGATAACACAAAGTCGCATATGTTACGCGAGTGCACGAGTACCGGATCATCAAGTAGAGGGTGGTTTGAGGGTTGG